>DWCF01004265.1:0-16971 GCA_018230265.1 Delias oraia
TAAATGTACTTTTGCAAAATCCATCCATGGTCGGTGCTACATTTTTACTTGGCGTTCCTTTATTCATATTGAAATATGAAATGATTACAGCACAATAAAGTTGCTCTTGTGTGACTGACAGTCACACTTTACTCATAGATGACAGAGAATCAAGAAATATACAAATTACAACCAATACACAAATTACATTCACACGATTTACATCACCGACGAAAAATACAAGCATATACAGACAGCACAATATTCTTGTTTACAGATAGTAGAGAGAAACTTTATGAAAAAAATAGAAAATGTGGATTAATACATCAATATTATGATGACAAACTAGAATATAAAATGATTGTTGATGTATTTATTATTATTTTGCATAACAGGTTTGCAGGTATCTTATATTGTTATATTATTTTTAAAATTTATGACTATTGTAATATTATAAAAAGCATAAGTCTTAAAAAATTCAGTTTTATATGCGCGAAAATTCAAATCATAAGTCAAATGTATTGCTTTGATCTAAACTTGACAATATCATTGTCAATTCTGAACTACCGGAAATTGCTATGTAGCCATATTAATTAGCGGTGGAGGGCATTAATCTTATCTGTAAGTACTGTTATTACTACAGTGGTTAATTTAATTCCGGACTTTCTTTGTTAATTAATTTTCCCAAAACGCACTCTGCACAAAATGGTTACAAATTTTCTACTAGGTACAGCATGGAACAACAGGTAAGTCTTGATGGATTGAAGAGTGCTAGCTACTCTTTTCCCTACCTACATCCTTCCAATAGTTGTACCACAATTCTCTTATCCTTTTATTAATTTTATTTCTATAGTCAGTCATGGGAAGTTTCAATAGGGACAGTTCTTAGGTGTATCTCTGGCAGCTTCATTGTTAATTATTTCATAATGAAAGGTCCTACTGAAATTTCTTTATTCTTCTACATCAAATCTCTAATCATAAATAAGATAGTTTATTCTGTAATGTAAATAATTGATTACCATTAGTACCTACATGTTTACAATCTGTTATAATTAAAAATTTTACATTTATCCAATTTCTCTGTATATAATTATGCATAAGGTTTATGTAATGGAATATTGCATAAGACTATGCACTAAAAATGCTGCAATTTTCATCTATCTTAAAAGATTTTATTTCTTGATTTTGAGAATCCTAGTGCGGAAGATACTCTATCTTCAGAGCAAAAACCATGTGTATATATTCTATAATAGCTTTATCACTCAGACTTTAACTATCATCTACTCTAATTGAGTTATCCTAGCTTTAGATAAATCAAGAACCACTTTCATATTTACAGTTACTTACAGGCCAATTTGTATTTTACATATTTACAGTCATTATTGTAATATTTTCAGCTGACCGAACTTCACATCATAGCAATCTATATATAAAGATGAAACAGTACTGGCCAAAGATGCAGGCAAGTGTAATTCGCTTAAAACACAATGACCAATTCTACTCATAATCTTTAAGAATCTCTCAGCCATATATAAGACTTCTAATATATATGTAATGGCATGATGCCTGTTTCAACTTCCATTGCAATTATAGGAGTCATTCTTGTTTTACCACATGCAATATGAAATCCATTATTATGTATAACATCAATTTTCAAAATCTTTGTTCAAAAGATTCAGACCTAAATTAAAATAAACAAGGTAGCTGTAAGCAAAATGGCTCCTGGACTAATAATAATTTCATAGAGAATACTTAAAATATTAGGATCTGCACCCCAATGTACCCTCATATGTAATATCTCATTACATTAATCCTTCTTAAATAATTTTTACTAATGTATAGTCTATATGCTTATCAAATTTTAACTTATCATCTATTACAACTCCTAAAAATTTAACATGTCCCACTTGATGAATATTTTCATTTATATTATTATTATATTTATTTCTATTTAATATATATTAACACTTATTTCACCCTTGTCAACAATGAATACTTACCTTTAAAGGCAATCAATATACAATTTTATAAAATTGATTTATAAAATTGACATAATTGACTTAAAGCTTTATTCAAACAATTTTCGCTATATATATATATCTACATTTTGATTTAAAGTATACATATGATCATCATCAGCAAACTGTAGGATCTGAACTCCTAGTTTTAATATATAAAAATATTTATATATATATATATATATATATAAAGTTACATACAGATTTAATAAAATATATCTAAAGATGAGCCTTTGTACACATTTTTAACCATGTAAAACAATAATGTAGGTACAAAGTACGATGAAATAAGAAATTAAAATTCCATTTCATTAATTTTCCAGGAATCCCAATGTCAGAGGGAACCTAACCTAACTGCACCTTAAGCACCTAGAACTGCTGAGAAAGGGAGGAAGCCAGGCCAGTCATGTGTGCGCGAACTGACGTGCTCTGAGTAGAAACTTCTATCTGATCCCATGGTAGACGAGATGTATGAGCTGACTAAGATCATGCTGGATTAGGATCAACGGAGTGGATACTACCATCATAGGGGTCACTTTCGGCAGCTCTTAAGCGTATATAAGCAAACCTGCAACACAGCCAGACGGCCACGGCTCAAGTGCGGTGCTGGTTGGGGAACAAGACATGGTCATTGTCAATTGATTCTCTTCTCAAAAGAGTCTCACTCACAAGACAAGTTTGTGCATTCACCGATAAAAAATCTAGCTTGATATTATGTCCCCCCTTCCAGAACACCCCATTGTCCACCTCAGCTAATATCGGAATACTTGGTATTTAATGGTATTTAACCAATATGACTTGGGGACCTACAAGAAAAAGCATACAGCTTCCTTAAGGGCCGGCCCTGCAAAGGATGGGGAAGTCTACGGACGATAGACCGCTTGCGCTAGGTGAGCTTCTGCTCATTTACCACCAGGTTTATAAAAACAAAAAAAAATTGTGGACAATTGCGGTTGGTTAAATGGACTATTTTTCGCAACAGGTCGTCTGAGCTTCTATTTTGCGTGCGACGTAGTGTGACGTGGTGTGATGTGTCACTGGAGCCACCCAAGCTCTCCTAGAAACTTCAGCAGCCCATCGGATTGCCGGCGATCTCGGTGTTCCGAGGTGTTGTGCCCTGTATACTGAAACTCATGTACACTAAAAGGGCATGAGCTGCTGTTTCGTCCTCCTCCATGCATGCTCTGCCTAAGGGGCTATCTGTACCCCTACAACACAAAGATGTTTGTTAAAGAAACATTGTGGACAATATGCACAAAGGATTGACAGTGATCCAGTATCCGCATTGAAGGAGATTGCAACAAGATTGGATATCTTCATAGAACGTTGTACTTTGAACTTAAAATTTGAAATTATTTCTTATTAATATGCTTACGCCGCCATTCTTTTTTGCAATTTTAAAAACAAAATTGTAACCCAGTATTGAGGCTTTCTTAGTCTTAGTTAGTCATGTCTTACTAATGAGTATTTCCATATTATGGAGGAAAGACAAGTTTTTTTTATTGTTTATGCTTTGAGTGTTATGTTAAACTATTTTAATATACTTATCCATTTTAAATCTTAAATTTTTATTTAACAATTCCTCAATTTTATTTCTTGTCATAGCTCCATCTGAAGCGTTCCGTAGCATGACCAATGTCTTAACTATAGTGTTAATAAATTTATCATTTTCTAGTACATAATTTATATCACTAGTACTGGCCTTGATATTAGAATTATTTAATGTTTTACTTTTAGGCACTGATAACGCTGGGTACACCAGCCATTTGCCATTTGGGAATAGTTCCTGGTTGTGCCCACTACATAATATGTTTAGATAAAACAGCCCTGCTGCATCATTCGAAATAAATGGACATATCCCATAACTAGTGGTTAATTAGAACACATCCTAAAACCAGCATAAGGCATATGCTCCTGTCCTTTACAATTTTTTCCTGCTAAACTGTACAGTCCTTGGAAATGGCTAAATGAGCACAATTACAGCACTTTATTTTCTCAGTGTTATTGCAGTCCTTGTGGGAATGATCCTGGCACATACTGAACATACCTGTTTATATTTACAAACTTAAGAATATTTAAAACATGAGTAGCATTTCATTACATGCGGTATATAAGCTTTATACTAAATGTAGGTGGTATATACTTTAGACCTCCACCTATCTAAATAAATATGCTAGCCAAGTTGTTAGTATAGAGAGTTACTAAGATTGTATTAAGCGCACATGTTGCTACTTTTTCAGCCTTTATAAATCTGTGCACTGCTACAATTTCATATTCACAAGACGAGTTTCCTAAAAAGTTCCTTATTATTCATGCCTATGAAAATGTATTGTACACCTACTCTCCACAAAGAAGCTGGGATGTGTGCTCTGATATATTGTTTTGAGAAAAGAACATTATTGTTCAAAAGTAACTGGCTGAGTTGGCCTGCTTGAATGTAATTAGTACCTTATGTGCATTGACTCTATTTATTATATATTGGCCTTTGAGGAACTCCGAGATGATTCTTTGTGACCTATAAAGTAGGTCTTTGTTGCTCAACTATTTAATCATCTGTACTCTCTAGGAACAGCAAATTCTTTGCTAGTACAGTATTATCATTTGGATAGATTATTTTATAGTGAGGTTTTATATAAGGTTTATACTTCTCTACAGTTAAGGGACTGCTCCTACTAATTCACCGGAAGATGTTTTAGGTGTTCGCTTCTTTGATTGCTTTAGCATTTTTTCGTTTTCACCTCCGCTCTCTGAAGGCATGGTTAGATACAATCCTGTAATAAAACGTAATTCTATTATTTGTAACGTATTCGTAAATCTATTAAAAACAAATTTAAATTATAAAAGCAAAAAAACTTGGTGTTAGTTATTCAAACTCCCGCCAAAAGGGCGCTGGCTATCTAACCAATAAAATAGAAATATATTTTGTAAAAGAAAAAGGCTAAAGGCCTTGTAGCCAAGCCCCAATAAATTAAAAAAACTATCTAAGCAAAACTAACCAAAATTATATTAATAATAAAACAGTATCTATTTGCATTTTAAATGCAACTGAATTGCTTTAACCGTATCATTTCTCATAAATAATTAGCAGTTTTCACGCTTTATATACACGAAAAATATTTTAGTGTTAAATAAATATCCAATAATGAGGAATGCTCTGGGTCCGGCGAAATGTCTAACCAAGAGTTTGTATAGAAAGATGTAAGTATGGTTATGTATATAAGCCACTTCTAATATTTTATAATAAATTTAATTTTCCCACCTATATTTTATGTTATAAATATCCAGGATCATTATATATAAGTAATCTATTTTATAATGACTAAAATAAGATGTTATAAAATATAAGCAATTATTATGTTTGGCGACTGTTGTTTGTTTTTTGCTATTGATAATTTTCAAATAGCTTATAATAAAACATATCACATATGCTTTAAAAAGACAATTTTACAATTTACTATTGATTTATTCAATAAAATTTTCAGCTTATTCCAATCCGGAGCAATTAGAAAGTTTACTATAAATAAGTCCTTTCTTGTCCCAAGCAAACTAAATACAACAGTAGATGAGGCAGATGTGAAAAGACACAGTGAACATATGAAAGAATGGTGGGATCCAAATGGTAAATTAGGAGCGCTTCACTCATATAATATTCTCAGGTACTTTACAAATAATATGCTATACTTAAAAATTCTATTATTTTAAATAAAAATAGCTGTAGTCTTTACATACATTTTCAATTATAATTTCTAATCAAATGATAAATTTTCTAAGTAGACAGGATCATGCTATAATCAAGTTAAGTACATTTAAAAAATATTTTCATTATTATAAACATGTTTTTTATATTGATTCTAGGATTCCGTTAGTAAGAGATGGTCTTGTATGTGAGACAGAAAAGAAATCTCTCACACCATTAGCCAACAAGACAATATTGGATGTAGGTTGTGGTGGTGGAATACTTTCAGAGGTAACTTTATTTTTATAAAGATATTTATGGTTCATCAAATAAAATTATGTATTAAGTATTGAACGAAAAAAAATGTGAAACTTATTATAATTAATGAAAGTATATAAGATAATTACGAAATGTTGTTAGAACTTGCTTTAACAAATAGTAAGATATGAAATTATAAATAAAGGCATTAAGATTGATAGATAATAACACAACTCTTGCTCTAAATATATATCTTATTGTCATTGCTCCACATGATATATCCTGAATTAAAGATTCCTTTTAATTGCATTTTCTGTATAAGTAAATTCTAATCACAGATTCATATCTGGAAAGGTTTTACTAAATTATTGTATGTAACTTTTTCAAATTCAAATAAACACATAAAAAGTATTTTAATAACATAGATTTGTTATAGAACTCCTATTGTATTAGTGTGAAGTGATGAATTAATATAATCTTATTTTTACAGGGCCTTGCCAGAATAGGTGCTGTGGTCACTGGTTTAGATGCTAGTAAGGAGCTTATTCAGTGTGCTGTAGATCATAGTAAGCTAAACCCAAAAGTTGCAGATAATAAACCTACCTATCACTGTACCACTATAGAGGTAAAATAATTATCTATTAAGGTAAACATCCATATACTTAAATTTCATTTAGACTAATATATGTTTACATATTAGCCTTTATACATTTATATATATAATTGGAACAATTTTCTGATGATATTGCAATTTTTTCCTTTTTATTATATACGTTAAATAATTTGATTCCTGCACCTAACAATTACCAACTTATAAATTATTTATAAGCTTAATCAATTGTCTCTGTAGCCTCTTTATTAGGAGTAGATATAGAGACTTTGAAATGACTGTATATGTGCCGAAGTTATATCCAAAAATTGTTATAAGCAATAGATATACAGAAGTACAATAGTTGTATTATCATAGCTATATCTTCTATCTAGTATCTAGGTCATGTATATAAACATGTTGTGAAATGATATGTCAGAAAATAATTTAAAATATCTATTAAGAAATATGTAATTATAATAAAAACAAAAGATTTTTTAAATAAAAACAATCTGTTATAATTGGTCGGTCGTTATAATCGGTTTTGACTGTATAAATTAAAAACTGTATAATAAAAGGCTATATTATGTACCAAAGTAATTTTTATAGAAAAGAATTTTAAATAATGTATATGATACTTAAATTTCTCTACCATTAGCTCCATATTATAGTTTTCAGAAGATTTTAATAGCAGACATATGGCACCCACATATTAAAACCAGATTTTAAAAACACTTTTAAGCTTTAAAACTTCTAAAGTTTAGTACTAAACCCGATCGTAAGATGTCGCTTTCACAAAATATACAATGTCATATTACTTTTATTAGTCGCTTGTAATAAGATTTTTATTACCCCTTTATATAATTTTCAGGAACATGCCAAAGAACATCAAAATTATTACGATGCTGTGGTGGCATCAGAAGTAATTGAGCACGTAGCTAATAAAGAACTATTTATTAAGACTAGTGTGAGCACACTTAAACCAGGCGGACGAATATTTATCACAACCCCTACGAGGTCGAGGTGGACACAAATATTAGGTATTTACGTGTCTGAGTACGTTCTTGGTATCGTACCAAAAGGAACACATCAATATGAGAAACTTACTACGCCCAATGAAATGACATTTTTGTTAGAAAGAAGTAAGTCCACATTTTTTATGTTTTTTTAAGTACTTACTCTTAGACCACAAAACATTTTTACGAGACTCAATATTCCTTAAATGATTGAATTATTTTTATAGAAATATTTAATATATACGTAGCGCCATCTCAAAACTAAACGAAAATCTTCGACGACTATGATTCACCTCTTTATATTCTAAAATTTTATATTGGATGTAATTGTTTTCTATTAGCTTCTCGTGTTTACCTGAATTTAAATTAATATTATTAATAAGGAAGATTGATTTGTACCTTACAAAAATATTAAATAAAGTAAATAATGAAAATCTTAATGTTTTAACATCTACCATAATACAGTGGTTTATTTGCTAAACGTTAGCTGTTAAAGATCTCTACCAAGGAACGAACGTAGTATTTTCAGTTTTTTCTTGTAGAATTTAATTTTGCGCCATCTGTACGAAGTTTTCCAAAACTTGAAACAAAATTTTTGCAATTAACTTAGTTCTAAGAGTCACCCATATTCATTTCATACTAAACATGTCTATGGATAACAGATGGTAGCTCCATAACACGATTATTAATCATATAAATCTTCCAAAAATTATATGTTGAACGAATATTTTTCCCTTAATAGAGACTACAACAAAAATGCCAATCAAACTGCATCAGTAATTTACAAAACTGATTTGAAGCAAATAAATTATTGCGAAAATAGAATATTACAATACGTTTCTAACAATTCTGATTTCATGAAAGCCGCCATCTTGTTTCTTAAAAAGTTTTGAAGAAGAATTGGAGACTGTTTAACATTTTGACTTTTTAAAAAGATTTCTCAACCAAAAATCAAAATTTCTTTTTTGGACACAAATCATTTGGCACATAAAACATTAAAATACATAAAAATATTTGTGATTACGGCAGTACGAGTTTTATGGTTTTAGAATAGATTTTGTACGTGACTTCATTCAAGTGTTTTTTTATTTTGTTTATCTTAATATCTCAAGCTACATTCGAATTAAAATATATTGATATTGAGATATTGAGCGAAAAAAGATGTCATATATATATATATAATCTTTTCAGATTGCTGCCACGTCGAGTTAATACATGGTATGATGTACTACCCCATTATAAATAAGTGGTCATGGGTCAACTACACATCATTAATGTTCGCTATGCAAGCCATCAAATTAGTACCGGAACAAGAATAGGTCATACAAAAAATAGTGTAATAAGTGATTAAATAATTTTTGTTATTGCGTGGTTTTTATTGTTAGTCGAATTCCTTGGTAGAACCTATGTTTTTATCTTCATGCTCTAAATCGTAACTGCGTGTTGTCTAAATGTGTGTAATGGATTTCTACACATAACAGCTGCCATTAGAAGGATCTTGATAAGAGTGGCCTTGTAATAAATCTACGCCAAGTTATATAATAACTATTCTTCCTTTATTCAGTTTAGTTGCGCGAAATCTAGTTCAATAACAGATATAGTCGTGGTTATATCTTCACACCGATTACATTCACCAACAATACCATGGTATCTAATCACTTAGTCCTATTAAATCGAAGGAAATACAAGCAAACTGAGCTTTGTCTTAGCGAATTTGAAACTATCGCTAACTACTAATGCAGACAATCTCCTAATCCTACATTAATTGAATGGATTAAACTTGATTACGATCATTTACCTAGCTCTAGATATTATTGCTTGTTCAAACAGTAAGTTTCTGTTTATATAGTCAAGTAGCTTCAGAATCCGTATTTCATTGAAACAATTTTGCCTCCAACATAGATAAATTTAAGTTTTGATGGTAAGTCAAAATTTCCACCACTAATTGAAGTGATTTTTTGTGAGCAACGCATAGAAAAATAAGTCTTATCCTATTTATATTTGATTCATCACTTAAACGTTCAAGGTTGGCCTATAGGGTTTTTAGTGATATGATTTTAACAAGTAAAATTTGAAGAAATTAGGTCATTCAAAGCATCACACTTTACGGTACAGCGGACAACAAAGCAGGTGGGTCTCCTTTATAGTAAGACAACAGTGCCGCTCATGAACGACCGTACTACAGTCCGCGCATTGGGTGTGTTGCATGCTTTTTACACTACTTAAGCGACATTGTTAAGGGCCTCCGATATCCACACTCGCTCAACAAAACATAGTAGAAGCACTGTTTCAAGTAAAATTACCATTTCACGCTGAGTATTCTGTGAGTAGGTGCACTACCTTTGAAAAGCACTTTAGTTGGACTACTTTTGAGCTAATATTAACGTTTGAGTTGGTTCTCTCTTGATGCACTGATCAAATACAGATTGTAATGTTATCATAATATCTGTCTCTTCTAAATCTTAAGCTCAAATGGTTGATGCATTAAACTGACTTTAAAATTTTTAAAATTAGGGCTAAGTCAATTATTCACAAAAAATGACATAATAATACAGATTCAAAACTAAATATAAAATAACTAATTATCGCCTACATTAATAATTAGATTCCCGTTTCTACTTATTAATTAAAGTGAGTTTCGGAAGAAACATGAGATCTTTAATGGACCCCAAGATGTTTGATGAATGATTCTCGTCCTCTTTGATACGAACACGTACCTAATTATCTAAAAGCATTTGTAACGTGAGTCAGCGATTACAACGGTGACGAAGACGAACGCGATTGCTCCTCAGGTTCTTTTACGCGAAGGCTTTTTTGGAATTTTCCTGCTTAGAAGACCGTTTCAAAAATTAAAAAAGCTATAGGTACTTAAATTAGGAATAATAGAGAAAAACCTCCTTTTAATTAGGTAATTGTGTTAAAGTTACGATGGAATCTGTCTAACGCAAATATTCTTGAGCAATTGTGCTAACCACAAACAAAAGGCTTAACTGTTAATATTTTTTGAGTTTATACAATTTTCAATTTACAATTTCTTATGTTCCAGCTTTAGTCCACAAAGTGTTCCGCGAAGGTTATAATTGTATGTACGGTGAAAGTGGGAAACTGTCATGTTTTGTTTATGCAGCAGTCGCAAGCCGGTAACGCCGAGTCAAGAAGTATGCAAAACAGTATTTTCATTACAACACGACATGCAAGCCAAGAAAAGCTACGAAATATTATTTTTCAAGACAAATTAAATCCGCCGTTTTAAATACATACCACAATTTCTACTTTAAAATTGAGTGTATGCAAAAAGTGATTCAGGTAATTTATATTCTATTAAGAGAAGTTATAAGTGTTTCGTTTTATAAAATATATTAGAAATATAATTACAGTAAATCTTAAAGTTAATAAAAAAACGGAATCGGTAACAAACCATAATAATATTTATTGGTTATTTAAATAAATACATTTTGGAAGCCATAAACATTCTTAATGTAATTATCTTGTAATATATTTAGGTATATTAATCCATTATTTTAAGATTAGAATCTATAATTTTTATATAGGTTTTATTAAAATGTGAAAAATTAAATCAAAGAAGACCGCGTTGTAAGTGAAACTTTGAATGATGACAAAGTATTAGGGGCTCCATTAAGATGCTGAAGAGCGAAGACATTTATAGCTCTGATTTTGAAGAGATTTTGGTGGTAATTGATATCAATTAGGATTGCGCCAGCGACGGCCTACTTTTATAACAATAGCCTTCTAAGACAGACCCGAATTTGCTTTCATCAATCGAGATTGTGGCTTTGATAAATTGATAAAATATTATTTACACTAGCTGTACTGATCTCAAATTTACAATGAAATATTTGATTTAATTATTGAATATTTTTTCGTTTTAAATATATAAAAATTATTTAACATATTGCGATTTCTATTCGCTAAATAGTTGTATGTTCTTGTGGTCTAGTAAATAGTCGCAGAGTGCCTTCGTAGTGTTTGCTACGGTCGTAGCAGGCAACGAGCAGCATATTAATGAAGATTGTCAGCGACACTGCATCACATCTGCAAGGCTTGAAAGCCCATTTACACATTTATTTCAACTATTAATAGCCACCATTTATAAAATATACAAAATATGGTTAAATAAAAAAACAATATTTTATATCGACTTTATAACTAAAATTTAACAAATAAATAAATAAAACAAATAAAAACAATACATTTATATAAATTTCGTGTACGATATTTGTATTATATCCTTATTTCAAAGATGAAAGTTATACTATATAAAATAAAATATATTTGGTAACAGTAATTGAAATACTTTAAACATATCGCAGTAAATTGTACTGTGAAAAATGGAATTAATTCCCTCGGAGAAATGCTAGTATCCACCAGTACCTAGGACTTTTATTAAGTCTTAATGATTTATTGACTATTATAACTATCGTTTCAGACATAGGTACACATATAAAGATAAAGAGGACTCCTACAACATAATAATAATAATAATGCTATCACTCTCACTAAAAAACCCATAATATTTCTACTTAAACTTTAATGGGAATTAATGAGTGAGCAGCCATCATGAATATGACGATCGAGTTGAGAGTTTTAACGGGCGCGGACTTTAAACTGCCCTTAGAGCTTTACGGAATCTACCAACTTTCTAAATATTAGCTATAACTTTAAATCTTCCTTTAGAAGTTTGCACGCGTATCTGTGATTAATTATTAAGTGGATACTTTTTTATGGTATAGCAAACAACGGAGCAGGTGGGTCTCCATTATAATAACAGAACTCCATCAGAAACCCCTCGATTCGCGTAGGACCGTATAAGCTGCGATTTTGGAGGAAGGAATTATCGGACCTTATTATTTGAAGACGAAACGAGGCGTGCAGTTACCGTGAATTACTTCTACTAGACGACTTCTTGATGCCTGAACTGAAAGAAATGATGTCTATAATAAAAGAACTCGGTTGTAGAATAAATGTACAAACCTTCCAGTCTTTATGTTTGGCTATCAAAGCAAAATCACTTTAAGTATCCTAAGTAACTAATACTGTGATCTAGTCTAGAACTCATCGATTTTGCAATGTTATTGGGAATTAAAAACTTACCTCTGACTAATACACGAGTATATTTTAAAATCGACTACTTTTATTTACGTCGCTGCACAGGCTTAAACGTAAAATTGCAATAATATTTTTTTAATCGATCAAATCTTTGTTAAAATAAAAAATACGTTTTTTTAAAATTTGCAGTTAGAATAAACGAATAGATGTCCAAATGAATATTTATATTATTTAATTTATCAAATTACTTTATTTTATTTTTTAATAATGTAAAACCTTATTCAATTCTTGCCTGACATTTGTTTTATAAGATGAGTGTGCGTAACTTTTCGGTTACAAGTTTTCCCCATTTTGACCGACAGTTTCCATTAAACTTATATTGTTGAATTATTTCGTAGGCGATAATTTTAAATGTCAAGAGTTTTCGCCTCCATAGTGATTGGTCTTCGAGACAATCTGTCAATTTGTTCATAAATCATGACTTTCTATTTAAAACTTCTTTCGGAGTTGGTTAACGATAAAGCTATAAAGTTTTTTTGGCGTCGCCAGTCGGCGCTGCCAATTTGTTGAACTAACGAAAGCCTAAGATTCAAGTAAAATATTTTTAGATTGATTTATTTATATAACTTAATATGATGGTAATGAATGAAATGAAATGAAATTAATATCAACTTTAATAGATGATGATTTTTATGATATCATTTTTAAAATATATTTATCAGTTGAATAAGATATTGGATAAAGTTAAAGTATGATTATTAATTTTTTTTGATTAATAAAATTCAAATTAGAATAGTTAAAGAGAAAAAAAGTGGCAACGTTAAGAGGTCGAACATCGCAATAATTTTATTATATAGCACATTTTTGGTACAAACACGATTTTAATTCAAATTTACACGTTTTTATTTTGAAAATATCAAAAAAAATATGTCGTCAGCTTTAACTAGACTAGTTCATTTAACATATACTGTGGATAAAGTTTGTTTGTTAAAATATTTTATTAATCATAAAACATTTTGGCGCAGTTTATATTATGTAATATGCAGTAATGCTGAATTACCCGGTTTATGTGGCGTTTCTGTAATAATAAAATATAATTGATATGATAATGACGACAGTAAAGCGTCATTTGAGCGCAGACGGTGCCATTAGTGACGTCATTATCCAACGATGGCCAGCATGGCTGTAGCTTACGTGGTCTGTAAAATTCATATGAAATAAGCCTCGTTATAGTTTAATAAGCTCACTCGTTACTGATAATTTCATGGGAATTAAAAGCACATTCATCACATAAATACATTGTATTATTTGCATTTATAATGAGTCGGTACCTAGTCTGTTGTGAATATAAATTCTGTGCTCAAATGATTGATCGAAATATCTAAATATATATTTAAATAATAAATATATTTAGTTTAACCACGGTTTGGAAATGATGTAAAAGATTTTTATCCCATGGGAGAGCCATGTTACAGCATATTATGCTGACACACTAATTGCGCCGGCTCGTCCGAAGTAATGCAACGGGCTCATAGAATACTCAGTGTGAAACGTTACTTGTACTGTGTTTCGCAGAGTGAGTTAGGATATCGGAGGCCCTTAAAAGTGGCACTGAAGCGGCGTAAAAAACCGGTAACACAACCGTATTTTCTTACCATATAGGAGACTTACCTGCTCCGTTGTCCGCAATATATTTAAAAAAACTTGTATTTTGAGAGTATATTATACATACACTGACTAGGAAAGGACGCACGTATAGATAAACATTAAAAAATTAATAATAAAATATATTGTTAATATTGTAAGTAAATATATTATAAAAATTAAATTACATATAAAATTTATATTTAAAATAGACAAGTATTTGTTTATGAAAGAACGGAATACAACAAAAAATGTTAAGCATTTATTTTTTTACTCTAATGATTTAAACAACGCGGCATTTGAACAGGAAAGCCCACATAAGTTGTTCATTTTTAAGTCCATGTAGCTGAATCTGATCATCTTAAAAATGAGTAGATAAGTAATTTTAGAACATTAAAGTGCTAATAATTTCGTTCACGGCTGTTATTAAAGAAATCATTATTATTATCAGATCATCTCGAATTAGTTGATCGATTTTTATCAGTGTAGTACAATAACACTATAATTCGGAAAATTCTAGTTATATTATTAAGGAATGTTATTCATACTACTTGTCTATTTAAATAAATTAAAAAAACAAAGGCTTGATCTGATATTTTGAACAATGAAAATTGAATGAATCCTACCTGTCACCCACGGTGCGATAGCTTTCTGGCTCTTTAGATAATGTCCCGCCCGCCCTATCACGTGGCCGCCCAAACTGAGCCCTATTAAGTGCACGTCATTTATATAGAAATTGAATTTTATTATAAGAAGACCATATTACTTACCTGTACATGGAAGATATATTAATATTCATAAAAAATCAAATCATCCGTGGGAGAGCCATGCTAAAGTATTTGCTGACGCACTGATTGGGCCGGTTGGTCCGAAGTGAAACCACGGGCTCACTCAGCATGAAACGATACTTGTACTGTGTTCCACAGAGTGGATGAGTATATCGGAGGCCCTTAAAACTGCCGCCTAAGCGGCGTTATGAGCCGGCAACGCAACCATTGCGCCGACTGTTGTGCGGTTGTTCATGGGCGACGGTGTTATTTTACCATATAGGAGATCCACCTGCTCCGTTGTCCGCTATAAAATAAAAAAATAAATTTGATATTTTCAGCTAGTAGTAAACTTCACATACAAAACTTATAGTATTTTATCATTTGTATCTTATTCGACTCACAGGAGTCAACAAATCCATGTGAAATATGTTCACTAGCTTAATTGGAGCTAATACCAATATAGTATATAATTGGTACTGTGAGTATGGAGTTACACTCCTGTGGGAGTGATGATTCATAATATTAAGTGATTTGTTGAATCCCAGGACGATGGCTCTTGCTCTTCTATTTTTACCAAATTATTTTACGAAGCGCAAAATCATGTGTCCGGGACTGGAAATGTTTCATATTTTTGTACATATGAGTTAAAATTATAGTTGCAATACGTAATATGTACCTATGTAAATATTTTACTCAAATAGCATGTTTAAATATCTACGACATTTATTCGGGAACAACATTTACTCATTGTATAAAAACATAAAAATACATAAGAATGTTTTCAAAATAGTGCGAAGTTTTATCCACCTGTTTATTTAATACTTTAGTATTATAATAATTATTTTAAATAAACCAAATAGAACTAAATCGGCATTTAACTTCCAAAAAACAAATCTATTAAAGATTATTCAAATTCAATAATACATAAATAATTGTATTGTGCCTTAATGAAAGAGATTTTTTCTGCAAACTGGTTGAACTACCCTTAATGCGTAATCGTAAAAACTAAATTACAGAACCAAATTTGTATAATAAAAAAAAGGTTTAATTATTTGTATTTTAAAATATTGATTGATATTTAAATTATTCGCTACTATAACTTGCCGTCTTTATAACTTCAATGTAGATTGCCGCAGAAAATAAAACATAAAATTATGGCAATACCTTTTTGTTATCTAATGTCTTCATTTCGGAGGACAACAAGTAATAACAAAGGCGTATTTGTATGTTACCCATAATTTATAGTGAGAGGGAGAAACGTACATTAATATAACGTTGAGAAAAGATACGAAATTGAACTCATGAAAGGGAAAAGGAATCGTGCATTATGGAAACGGATCCGTAATGTTATGATATTGTTAGGGTTATATAACGGTCGAACATTGGATTCAATAAATCAAATATTGTTTTAAATATTACTTGCACGTCAACTGTAAGAAAAAGATTTTTCTTTCTAATCGGTTAAACGATTGTGTACTTAGTAAATATTATAAGCTGCATAGACTTTTATCATTTTGCATATAAACTACCAACAATATTTAATGCTAAATTTTATTTGTGACCCAAAATCTTACTTTTAGATCTTAGGGTATTAAAAATACAGGTAACAGATTCAAAATTGTTTTTTCAATTACCTATTTATTATAGACTTATTTTCTATTATTAACATACTTTTCCATAATTGAATTTTATTGAATTGTTAAGTTACTATTATGAAAACAATTTATAGAGCTACGCTGAAACGTATAAAGACGCACTAATTTCGCTGGCTCGTCCGAAGTGATACCACGGGCTTACAAAATGCTCATTGTGAAACGGTACCTGTACTTAGTTTCGCTGAAAAAGTGAGTATATCAGAGGCCCTTGAAATTATACCACTTAGGCAGCGTAAAATGCCGGAAACACATCCAAAGCGCGAATTTTAGCACGGTTTGTGATGAGCGGCGATAATCTC
>DWCF01004266.1:0-16968 GCA_018230265.1 Delias oraia
CTTTGGTTCGGCTGCGGATAACCTCATTTCTGATTTTATCTCGCAGCGAGACTCCGAGCATTGCCCTCTCCATAGCTTTCTGAGTGACTCTGCCATGAGGACTATGTCGTCGGCAAAACGTAGATGCCTGATGTACTCGCCATTGATGTTGATGCTCCTTTCCAGTTCAAGAGGTTAATCCCATCTTCCAGTGCAGAGGTTTCGGAGATATAACATTACCCTGCCTCACGTCCCTCTGTATTTGCAATAAATACATGTATGTCTGTGTGTTTATCTTTCGAATGATATTTATAAACTGACGTTCTTAGGTACTAATTAATTAAAACGCAACTATAATGTTCTCTAGAAAATTGGCTGCATTACATCGACTTGATAACATCACTATCGCACCACCAATATTTTACATATTTTAAATAGTGATGCGCCGAAATTCCCACGAGAGTCTCTTGAGTAATATGTTACATAAATTAGAACCCTCACCGAATATGGGTGTACCATCTGACCTATTAAATTCCATTTTAACATTTAAAACTATATTTGCGTGGTTTTTTATTAAATATTACTGATTACGATTTAAAATACCATTTATTTTTTATCCAACGGATATGAATTTTGTTATTTATTTTAAAGTATTTCATTAAGATGTCCGCCGCAAGACTAGTGTTTTTTAATTTAGTTATTTAGATTATAATTATATAATCTCAACTCCGTTCAGTAACTCAGAATCTAGACTAAACATTTATGTCAAAGCATTCTATAGCGATACTTGGGGACGAATAAAACCGCCGGAAAATACTCTTTTTCGATGTCGGTGAAAAAATAAACGACGAATAGGTATCTTGCTTTATAGAGCTCATAAAATCTGAGAAGTTGCGGGTACTTTGATTTTATATAAAGGTGAAAAATAAGTTTCACTTAGTCGAGGGAATATTGAAAAATTTCAAAATGAAAATCTCGTTTTGAGCTTGATTAAAGCTAAGTTAGACCGGGACTTTTTGCTGAAATACGAAATAAATGAAACGGTGATCTTTCTTGGACTTTTCACCGACTTTGTTTGACTAGCCGATGCTGGTATTTCGGAATTTCACTTAACAATTTTGATGTTTTGATGAGCTCAACCTGAAACCCTAAATTTTTTAATATTATATGTTTTAAAACTTTATTTATTTTAATATACAAACAAAATGGACAAGACGTGGCCGTTAACCCCACGACAGGTGGTGGAGCCAGTGAATGTCGAACTTCCTCTATACCAGTGTGCAAAGAGAGGAGAGGTTTTAGTGGATATTGCTCTCACAGAATGCCAATTCCTACTTATCCCCCGCAAAGGAGTAATGCAGAAATTCATTTCAATTATCAATAGGAGCGCAGGTTTTCAGTGTCTTCCAATCACAACACTCACTAGGAAGCAAGGACACAACTGTCCTGGATTTTACAGATAAAAATCTCGTCACCTATGTCGCACTATCATTCAATTAGCAGATAAATTGTACGTACTCTAATTAATTACTTTCTTTATAAGCTAACCCCGGGATAGGTTGTTTAGCTAAATAAACTATTAAGAAATATATATCTAATATTAATATTACAGAATACACAGCGTGAAACGGTACTTGTACTGTATGTCGCGGTTGTCCATGAGCGGCGATGTTCTCGTACCATACAGGAGACGATTTTGCCAGTGATTTTTGGAATATCTCATTAAATTTTTAGACATATTTAATAAATCTGGTTGGTCTTTACTATGGCTATGCTAATTCAATCTCGAAATGTTCCTAATCTAATAGCTAATTTCAAGACTTGCAAGACTCTTGCTGTAACACCAGCTGTAAGAGCATACTGGGAGTGCAATAGCAAGACCAAGACCAATACCAGGTGAATTGGCACAAGACCAAGGCTAAACTAAGTCTTGCATTTGGACAACACTAATGGCAACACACATATTTTATTTAATTATCTAGATGAGTAAAAACCAATAACTAAATAGTAATTTCTTAACCATTTAAGCATATCTAGGCTCCCTATCTATAGAATACTGTATACTGGATGATATAAACAATTTTATAAGAAATATTTTGTAGAAACAGCCAGTACAATTACCGTTTGAAATACTCAAGTAATTCAACTCGGTATCGGGGCTCTGAAAATACCTTTACACCTCACAAAGGACAAGAAGATCCACTAAATAACCCCTTTTGATAACGCGAGCTACACTTTCAGCAGAATACGTTGCATTTTAACAAGTTTAAAATACTTTATGCATAGACATTACGCTGTACCGGCGAAATTTCATTCGATGTAAAATAGCGGCCGCCAGCCAATAGCGGAGCCCAATTTGAATATACAACGCGCTCAGAATTCATAACGGACACACTGAAATGTTCGGTTTTTAATTTTAAATTGTTTGAACGGAGGTCTTTTAGACCTTTTCGTTTTATAGACTTTTTACCTCAAAAACCAAAAGTAGACTGAAAGTCGTAAAAATCGACTTCAGCTCCCTTATTTCACGTAACATCAACGACAAATCATATCAAATCAAAGGATTAATTCACATAGGACTACAAAATTTAGCCACTTATGAACGTCTTAAAAACTGAAGGATATCACGAACAACCGAGATCTGTGAAGAACATAAGAGGTGTATAAAAACAAGGAATAAGCACTGCTTACTACTTGCTTGCAACTGCTTACCTCACACAATGACAAATTTACAATATTGAAAACTTTTTATTGATACAGATACTTTTACGTAGGTTAAGATTTAGCTTCCTTCACGCAAAAGTATGATAAAATACAGGTATGAAGAAGTATTTTACTTGAAGAGCCAAGATCTCCAGCTTTCACAAGCAGAGAGCGATAAATCAGACCGTTCGTATACAGTTCGCTATAATTGAAATAAAATACCTCTAGACATCTACATGTTGTTCCCCGTATCTTTGTATGTGTAGACAACTTTTCAATATACATACATAAAAGATTACTAGAGTAGTAGAATAGTAGGTACTTGATGTATCTATTAAGTATCATGAGAGTCTTTAATTTGTACCTACTGTCGCCGGTTTTATATAAATTATTCCAAATAATGGATTTCACCAGTGGGAGAGCCATGCTGAAACATGCTGACGCACTAATTAAGCCGGCTCGTGAAGTGATACCACGAGCTCTCAGAATGCTCAGCGTGAAACGGTACTTGTATAGTGAGTGATGATATCGGAGGCCCTTAAAGGTGCCGCTTAAGCGGCGTAAAAAGCCGGCAACTCATCCATGCTTGGATTTTGTCGCGATTGTTTATGGCCTGCGGAGTTCTCCTACTATATAGGAGAAGCCCACGCACCGCTATAGAATAAAAAAAAATATCTACGAAAAATATTTTTGTACGAGTGTTGCAGAATTATTGATATTCAAAATCCGATAATTCACATACAGTTAAACCAAAAAGCCTGAAAGAGAAGGTATTTAAAATCAGTTTCAAACATAGGTCCCCGTAAAAGTAAACACTGTTCGCTAATTAATAACCAAAACTGTACTCGCAAAACAAAACATTTTCATTTCAACGTGCATACATATAAAAAGCGGCGCTGTAACATTTTAGTCAATACTAGCAACTAATACCACGTTCCACCTGTTTCCCCCTATGGGAGGGGGTTGGAAAGGATTTTTAAGAACACATTTTATTATGCAGATAATTTGTACGGAGTTGATGTGTGTACAGTGAACTAAATTGAACGTATGAACATTTTTGCCGTGATTTCAAATTGTTTCATTTTTTATTATAACTCAAATGAGTTCAAAATGCTTGGAATATTTTATTTGTTGTATTTTTTCTTTGATTGTGCTTTCTTTGATTTTGTTATATGTTGCTTTGTTTTATTTGACAAATGATTGAAACTTAGATAACATAAATCAAGAGCCAATTTGCAGATAAAGATTCCTATTGAAATATAGATAATTTTCTTAATTAAATTATTAATATAATAGATTTACTAGCAGTTGAATTGTAAAAGTTAGTTAAAATACTATGAACACTCCCTTAATTTCACGATGACAAGCAATTTAGTTGACAACACTGATCATACGTCAAATGCATACTCGTAGTAGGTATATACCACTTGTATTGATACTTTAAACAAAAAGGCCATATAAAGATAATCATGAATTCGAATTCAAACAATGTTCCAGGGAAAAACTTAACGTCCGGGCTCTCGGTAGCTCGGATCATAAGGCATTTTTCCGAACACATACGTAAGCTCCCCCTTCCCTCCACCCAGACTCACACTCTTCCCCCCACTGATCTGAAGCTCGATTGTGTAGAGTAACTCTGTGAGAAAAGCAGAGAGGCTTAAATTCTATTAAAATAAATGGAACCACAGACTTAATTTAAATATTGTACTCAAATATATATTACTCAATGCTAAATAGTAGAAACGTATAAAAGATTTTATAGAACAAATAATATATCTTAAATTTATAATATTTATGAGATAAAATTAATTGTTTTAATTTGTTAAATTTAGACATTGAAACATGCATTACGATTATTTTTCATCCTACTACAGTCAATCGCTGTTTTTAATCGCAATTTTTATTTTTATTTTCATTTATATTAATTTGAAAATATTAAAAATAATATTGCAACTATAAATTCAGGCATAAGCTATACTATCTTCGGAGTTGAGCTCATTGCTAATAAGCAACGAAAAACTTATTTTATATATAATAGGTTTTCTAATTTAAGAATATGATATTCTATTATCTATTTTGTTTTGTCTATAGCAGGAAATGTTGTGTCATCATCATCAGCCTATCAAGTTCACTGCTGGGCATAGGCCTCCCCCATAGACCCCACCTATTGCGATCTTGAGCGATCTGGATGACCTTCATGACGCGACCTTCATGAGATCGTCTTTCCATCGCGTGGCGGGACGTCCCACTCTGCGTCTTCCGGTGCGCGGTCGTCACTCGAGAACTTTTCTTCCCCATTCGCTTCTTTTTGCTTCGGTATAATGTTAAACAACAAAGGAATTACTATAAACTTTACAGGTAAATATAAAACCTTTTCAAACATAATTATTAAAAAAAACCTCTTTAGAACTCTAGTCTATGCCACTCTTTACTTCGTCTCACCGATAGCTGGCGATGTGTGCGCCATCGGAACGCTGAAAGACGCCTCTGACGTAGCCTTCCTGAAAATGTATGACCCACCCCCCGCACACATGCACGCGGTATCAATGTGTGTACGTATTTTATTTCGTATTTTGTTGTGCGCGTGGTATTGACATTTTTATGTGTAAACTAGTGCGCCCCGCGGTTTTGCTTGACGTCCATTTGAAAAGTGTTTTAACTGTAGTGTATGTCGTAACTATCGGTTCTTAAAGTGCTTAAGGCGTTGATAATTATGCAACTTTATATGTCCTACAGCCTTTTTGAACAAAGGAAATAGTTTTATATAATAAATACGGAAAATACGGAATGACATATAATAACTATATGTCATTCCGTTTCGCTACCGTATTCATATACTAAAAATAAAATCATTGTAAATCTGAAATAATTGAAATCCTCTATCAATTGTTATCTTTATTAGCCATATAAATTATAAAAGAAAGATATATGTAATCGTGGACATATTATAAGCCTTATCAAGGTCTAGGAATCAATATATATTCTTTCATTATTAAGGCATTTGTAAGAAATATATCGATCGTTTTTTCTTACATTGTAATCAGAACTACAACGAAAAACTATTATAGGGTTTATATTTAGCCTATACCCACAAATAACGTAACTTTCTATTAATAAATAAGTTTTAAGAACTTTTCAATAGATCCCGATATTACCCGCTCAACGTCACAAAGAAACTAGAGTTCTATAATATCAGTAAAGATAGGTTGTATACAATGTTTCCAGAACATACGTAGAATATATATGCTCTCAATTTTGATATATTTTGTATTGAAAAAGACAGTCAACGTGCAAGTTACATTTCTGCTAACTAAATAATAATAAATATATGTAAAATGTTCACATGTGTGTCGTTCCCAATGTTTGAATTACAAATGAGTGCAATTAATGCATTTCAAAAATCCTGGCTTTGGTCTCTGGGTATTTTTTCTTTGCCGACTTTTCTTCGTGCATACTAATGTAAAGAAATTACTCTGAAACGTTTGCGCTTCGAAATGGAAACCATTGAGAAATCGGTCGGGTTTTTAGAGTATTTCAAGGATGAAGTGCATTCACGTAACTCGACCTGTGGTAAGAGGCAGACAGAGATAATTTTCTTTGCCGATAAGGCTATTTGGTATTATGTTCTTATTTAAAGAAACAATTGATCGTTCAAACTCAGAACAAAATTTCAAAATAGGGAAAACTGCATATTAACCGAACCTGCAGCTGAATTTCATCGTCGAACAAGAAGAAGAATACAAAGTTTCGTCCTTGTTACCTCAATGTTGGTCGATCCACAACTGAGCGTTTTTAAAGGTATTTTACCACGACTGCGGAATCAGCTGTCAGCAGAGGTATTTCCAAACCAATACCACTGTGGACTATCAAGAAAAAGATTACCTATTTCTTAAAGGCCGCTAACGCATCCGTGGCATTGCAAAGGCTTGGGATGTCCATGGGTGGAGGACCGCTTAAACTAGGTGAGCTTGAATTAAAAAAAAACCTTTTATATATTACAAAGACACGGACATTTGTGTATGATTTATTTTCGCTATTACCTATATCGCTATATTATATACGTTTTATACATGATCATAAAATTTTTATTAAATATAGGAAGGTACCTACTTATTAGCATTATATATATACTTATAGCATATTAAAATTATTACATATGCAGTCTGCTCGTTTGAACTAGTTTTATGATAAAACTAAATGCTATGCTGCGAACACCAATTTTTTTACCAAATCGTGAACTTTTTAATTTATTGTGTTTTGAAGAAATACTTTCACTATTCGGTGAATTTCTATGGTCTAGATTCTCTATCTAGTTCTAATGGTCTAGATTGGCATGGTCATCGAATTTGATCACCTTTAATTTTGAATTAATTTACTCTTTTATATTGTTATGAGACATAAAAATAGGCTGTTTAATTTTCTCTTGTAATAGATTATTTGACTGTAATTACTTGCAACTTAATATAATTAAAAAAACCTTAAACGCAAAATCTACTTTTATTTATATGTAAATATGTAAAATTACTGAAAATAATCGATTAAACATAATTTTAGTAAGTTTAACTTTATAATATCTAACCTTATAAAGTATTTGGTTAAATCTTTTAGCTGAACCAAGTCTGATTGGTTTTAAAGCATGTGATTCAAGTAGTTCTATTATTTATAAATGATTATATAGGAAGAGTGATTATAGATGTTAAAAACACCTGTAAAACAAAAGATTCTTAAGAATTGGAAGAATTAACTCTCTCGGGACATTCATATATCATTGAGGCCATCATAGTTTATTAAAAACCCTTCAAATCGCAACCCCTTCTCACAAAAAATCGAGCACAGACAAAGGCAATTGTGACACACACGTTTTATTTTCGAAACAAAACAACACCTATCTACCTAGGCACTTCTAACAAAACCTAGGAGTGTTCAAAGCGCGAAACTAGAGCCCCCTTTATCTGAGAGCCGGGGGGCAGAGGGGAAGGGCGAGGGGGACAAGTGCATCTCAAAGAAATGCAGATTTTACACGTCGCTACACTTCGGATGTGTCGGATGTGTAGTGTTTGTACGGTCCGTAGATCAGCCATATAAAAAAACATTTTTTAAAATAACTAATAAATGACGCTATTAAAAGGGGAACATCATATGAAATGAACTAAAAGTAATTTAGTATTTCATTTAAAACTGATCTAGTTTTAACTTAGAAGACGGAAACTATTCCTATTCTAACTTAACTTTAACGTGTGTAGGTATAGAATTGCACTCAAATGCAATTAGTGATTTGATTTATTAAAAAAAAATAAGGCACAGATTCTATCAACTCATTGTACTCAAAGAAAGATTGGAGGTTGACCAGACATCATGGTCCGATGATAATGATTCATATATTTAGGTATATTAACCTTCATTCACGTCTTCATACATTTTTTATAGTATGGCGAACAACAGAGCAGGTGGGTCTCCGATATGGTGAGAGAACACCGCCGCCCATGAACAACCGTGCCATACTTCGCTTAGTTTATGTTGTTGGTCTTTTACGCCGCTTAAGTGGCACCAAGTACCGTTTCACGCTAAGTATTCTGTGAGCCCGTGGTATCACTTCGGACGAGCCGGCTCAATTAATGCGTCAGCATATGCTTTAGCATGGCTCTCCCACGGTAAATATATGTTGCTTTTGCATGTATGAAGTTGCTTTTGAATGATGCGATGGTCATGGTTTTGAATGAGCAAAAAATGTTTCAACACAATTCATCTAGACCGATGTGATAATAACAATCATGCTTGGGTAATAATGTTTTCTAATATAGAAAAAATAGTTAAAATAATGCTTGGATTGTTTATAATATTAAGATAATCAAAAATCTCAAATATTGAAATTCTCTAATTGTTTAATACTAAAGTGTTAAACATAGCTGATGAACGGAGTAAAAATATATCATTTCCAAAAAGGCTTTTTGACTGGAAAAGAACCCGTGGCCCAGCTGGGGCTAGAGATGTCCATGGGCAATAGACTACTTATCCTTCGATTTTTATAAAAGTAAATTCTCTTTCTTGATTTTTGGTCAATCCTGCCTATTCTGCCGACGCTACATCGAATATGACACTCATTACGCGAGGCGAGGATTTCTCTAAAATATTTCGTAAAACGTAAGGCGACACGTGATTCGCTTTCGTCTTGTCTTTGTATAATTATCTACAAATAAACTATGCAGTTAATTCTTTATGACCATGTGCTTGATTGCGAAGCAGAGAAATGAAATATCTAATAAATATATATAAATATATATATTATATAAATAAATAAATATTTAAGGGACGTAATTATTAAAAACATTATTTGTTTTAATAGTTTTTGTGAAAATACAATTACTTAGTAGATATACTTTGATAATTTTAGAAGTTCTTCGGCTAATTTTATAAATTTCGTACATAAGTAATTCAAAAGATTAAGAATTTAACCTAAGTCAAAGGTGAATTAACTTTTCAAAGAGTTTAGTAATCTGAGGTTAGAATGTGTGATAAAAGTAAAATTTAATAATTTTTTAATCATATACATACAGTTTGAATTACAAATCTCATTGTAAATTAAATCGATAAGTCTAGCCGTTTCTTACGTCGCTGGTTCGAATACCGTAATAAAAATTATTATAACAGTATTCGAACCAGAATTAATTGAATAATAATCTATTAAGAATCCCTCTGCGGTAATTTTCTTAGGAAATACCCGTTTGGATGCGGGCATATTGGAAAATTTTCAATAACAATGAAATTTAAACTTAGCACATTACACGATCGTAATGTAAAACGATTAAGAGGAAAGTTTTTCAGAAAGGGTGTGGTGTGACCTAATGTATTTATAAAGAGTTGTTGCTTCTGTTAAAGGGCAACTACGCAGAAACGCATTAATGTAGGGCATTGAAGATTCTGATCATAGAGAGATAGACAAGCAAGTTTGGTTTACTTTATACTCTACTGTAGATAGACAGCAATAGAACAAAATTACAGTACAAAATTATGTACGTAGAAAGGTTCTTTATTTATGAGCAAATTTTTATTACGAGATAGGCTCCTTTAAACCGTAAAATCGATAAAAATCCGTTTTTTAAGGAGACAAATGTAAATGCGTTGCAACAGCCCTTCAGATATCTACAATTAGACAATCGGTAGATTGGCGAAGCGTGAGCCATTAGGGTTTTAATTGAAAATAGCGTGAAGGCTGTAAATTGTGAGTGCACCCCGCACTGCAATGTCCTTCGATTTAATTATTGCCGCCCAGCGCTGAACTCCCACTCGGACTCTCGAATATGTTTCTCATTTTTGATGCAATTAGAATTTCGATAATTTTCATAATTATATTTCAGCCCACTTCACCTAACTGAATTACACACATTCCCTGGCTTTCATACATTTTGTTCGATTCAAGTGAAACGTAGGTAAACATATCTCAAAATGTATTATCAAATGTAATATGTATATATTAAAAAGCTACCACATCACTATTAAACAATTTGAATTAATTTAAAAAAAGGGCGCGGGTCAATCGGCCCCTTGATCGGCTATCGGAAGGATCGGGGTTCGATTCCCGTGGGTTGTAATTAGATTGTTAGTTACATGCGATACCAATGTGTCATGTGTACGGCACAACATTCTTTGATCGTTGAATTATATATTCTAGCTTTAGTTATTACTTATTATGTTTACGCAAATTATATATATTTTATTAGATTTTCATTTATTATTTTTTATACTTTCAATCAATAATATTTAAAATTTCATTTATTTCGTTTATTAATATTATTAAATTTTAATTTAATTTAAATTAATATTATTAATAATTTCATTATTATTTATTATTCTTTGAATTAATGATATTTAAAATTGACTTAGTATATACTGCTAACTATAGCAAAAATTACTAAATTTTTAGTTTGTCTATTGCCTTTGTTGCTATGGTTACCATTGCTGATTTTGTTAAGGTAAGTGTATGTAAACATAAAAAGACGAATAGATAATGATATATTTTACTACAGACGTAATTCAGTGTATCTCACTTTTCAACCTATACATACCTACTATATAACTTCTGTTTCATTACGACCAAGAATTCAAAGTTTTATTTAATAATATTGCATTGGTTCTTTTGCAGACAGTAGATACTATTCACTAGTTGCCCAAATGCAAGCCCAAAACGAGTCTTAGCCAGTCTTGGTCTTGGTCTTGCGTCAATACACCTGGTCTTAGTCTTGCAGGAAAAGCCTTGCAAGTTTTGCAATAACTTATTAGACTGTTGATATATATTAAAGTTTACTTCAGATCTTAGAAAAGTCTATCGGAATAAAAACATTTTGAGCCTGAATTTACATAGACAAAGTAAAGATCAACCAGATTAATGTATGTCTAAAGATTTAATGGGTAATTCGATAAATCAACTGCTGGTCAACTGGTTGTATGCCGTTACTATTAATTCCAACAAAATAATTACAATAACTTGAGTGTATTCTAAAGAACAATATCTGTCTAGAAAGTGATTAAACCCTCAATTTATAGGTATGAAATGTAGTAAAAGAGTTCTCTGACTTTAAATGTATTTAAATAAAAATAAATTCCACCACAATGATGAATGAAATCAAAAAAAAAGTCGTATGATTGATTCTATAATAAACAATATGGAAATAAGATTTACGTCTTTCAATAGATCTTTTTGTGTAGAACAATAGCTCGCTCTCGATAGCTCCAATACACATGTTTGACAAAAGTTAGGTCGGCGGAAGGCTTCTTTGTTTCCAATGTTTTATGTAAGTGCATGTTTTATCGTATATCTACGAATATTATACAGCTAAAGAGTTTGTTCGTTTGTATGTTTTATGATATTAGTTTTAAAATAAATAAATAAAACCTAAACGTAGTATACCTCCATAGTCACTATTCCACGCGGACGAAGTCGCAGGCACTCTTAATAAATACATGGTCATTGCAGAAATATATTGCGATGCATCAGTCGATCTGTCTTATCGTCTCTATCTGAGATATTTGGGCTCGTAAGCAATACAAAGATCTTATTGCAAGGTTTTTATTTTATTAGTTAGAAACTCGAAATTCGTGTCGTTCCGTCTCGATTGCGCATATATTAAATAGTATAAGTCTGAGCGGAAGGCACTACAGGAATTCCAATTTTTCATAATCTTTGATATAGTTTTTGAACAAATGCAAGAACAAGAGCAAGACTGTAAGAATCTTGCGTCTGTTGTGCAACACTAATTCACCTTAATCACAAGTTAAGTTAATGCAAATGTAAATTGCACTATATAGTACTAATTTTACAGAATTATTATTTTAATACGAACCCTCAAGGTCTTCTACTTTAACGAAATAACGTAAAATAATTTCCAAGTATAAAAATACATTGATCACACTGCAGCGAAGTTTTGATGTCGATAAGAAAGTCAGTTGAGGCTCTAATATACATAATTTACCGAACGACTGGTGGCGTGTTAAGCGTAGTTTTATTACACCTACGGCCCAGCATTCTCAAATTTCATTGTTCTATAAAACACGTCTATGCTTTGTCCATACAGCGTTGCCTGTGCAAAACAATCTTTCTATTAGGAACTAAGCACGCATGTAATATCTTTTAAAAAGTCAGTCAATGTGGGAAGTGATGTCTCTTTTCAAAAATCTTATAAAAATTACTTAAATTAGGAAAGCTTATTATAACATTAAAAACATATAAGACAAAAATGCATGGAAACAAGCACCAACTGGTACCTTTTAAACTAGCCAATAGATAAACCAACTATTTCCTACAATAAATATAAAATAAATTAAATGAACATTATATATTATGATGGCCTATGGGGCCGAAAAGTTTTAGAGTGGAGACCACGGACCAGCAAGCCCAGCGTGGGACGTCCACCTACAAGGTGGACAGACGACCTTATGAAGGTCGCCGGAATACGCTGGATGCAGGTCGCCTCCAACAGGTATTCATAGAGGTCCAAGGGGGAGGCCTATGTCCAGCAGTGGACGTCTTGCAGCTGAAATGATGAAGATGATGAATGTATTATAGTATAATAATTAATAATAATAAATTAAACCCTATGAGTTTCTTGACGGATCTTCTCATTAAGGTATATCTTCCATACCAATGGTAGCTTTACTATTTTGACTTTCAAAAGTACCTCTTATGCTTATAAATTTGAATTTGATTCGTAAAAAAGCGTAAGAAGTTAAGAACCCAAATAATCTTCATCTTTTTTAATAAATATTACGTCCCATGGAATAATTCCCATAGATTTATCAGTGCAATATTTTTAAAATATTTAGTTTATATACTTTCTCAATAACTTAACTTATCTTAATCGCATAATCTTGGGAGAGCCATGCTGAAGGTTATGCTAACGCATTAACTGGGCCGGCTTGTCCGAAGTGATACCACGAGCTCACAGACTACTCATTGTGAAACTGTATTTGTACTGTGTTTCACAGAGTGAATGAGGATATCGAAAGGCCTTAAAAGTGCTGCTTAAAAAAGCCGGCTACATAACGAATGCGCGGTTGTTCATGGGCGGCGGTGTTCTCCTATCATATAGGAGACCCACCTGCTCCATTGTCTGCTAAAGCATAAAAAACGGAGTGAAAGTTTAATCTATATTGAAATTACTTATATTAATTATGTGGCAAAACGCCAAAAGTTTACGAAATTATACAAAGAACTACAAGATATCTATATCTTAATACATATTCTAAATATGTTATGAAAATGTTTATTTTCTAATAACAAACATAAATTATAGTATAGCATAAGACATTTCATTAATATATTTTATAGATTTTTTTTTATTTATAAACTTATTTCTAATGATTTCTTCAGATGGATTTTTTTCTTTTATGGTATAGTAGACAACGGAGCAGGCGGGTCTTATATAGTAAGAGAACACCGCCACCCATGTATAATTGCGCCACAGGCCGGGCATTGGTTGTTAATGGCTTTTTATGCCGATATCCTCACTGACTCAACGAGACTCAGGAAAAGTACCGTTTCAAGTACAACTACCATTTCACGTTGAGTATTCTGTGAGCCCGTGGTATCACTTCGGACGAGCCGGCATGATTATTGCCTTAGCATATGCTTCAACAGGGCTCTTGAATCACTTTTAACAAAAGATACTTTCATTTTGAAATATTACTACCAAGATCTGAAAGTCATCTTAATAATAAAACAAAAATGCTGAGTCTATTTTTTATTCACTTAAAACATATTAAATAATAATTAACGAAACCAATGCTACTGACCTTAAGTAAAACGAAGTTAAAAGCGAACCATTCCAGTCATTTCGGCCATTGTGAATAGTTAATGGCATAATGCCCTTTATTGCTTTGAAAATAAAACGGACGATGGCGTACGGTTCCGCTTGACCGGGCCGTCACAGTGGTTGCACCTGTAAGCTATACAAAAGTAATTAGAGGGTACGCGGGTTTGTGGTCTGCTAAAGGAAGTCGGTAAGCCAAACGTATTGATAGATATCAATCGGTCGATATATCAGATTGTATTATACGTTAGACACACACCTTATACTGGACGTTGAATATTTTTTTACAACAGTTGGGACTATCGACAAAAAATCCACAATTACCTACCATGAGTGGAAAGCCATGCTGAAGCCACGTATTATTGGTGCCGGCTCGTCGGAATTGATACCACGGGCTTTTAGAATACTCAAGTTAAAACTCTGAATAAAATGATGATGTATGTAACTAAAGATTTAACTCAAATCGAGAATAATATTTAGCATATATAGGTCTATAATAAAAAATATATAGTATCACCTAACTTACAAGACTACTGCATTTAGGTATCTTACTAGTAACTTTTTGACTATTTATTTTAGATGTAAATGACGATTTAAAAATAGTTTATTAACAATAATACCTTATTATTATTTCAGCCGCAAGACGTCCACTGCTGGACGTAGGCCTCCCCCTTGGACCTCCATGCATACCTGTCGTAGGCGACCTGCATCCAGCGTCCTATAATACCTTAATATATAATAATACTTTATACAGATATGGAGAATTATTTTTAAATGCCTAAGAATAGTATTAATTATGTTTTCTTCCAACAACGAACACTAAACAGAAAGCTAGCAAAATACAAAGAGTATAAAAGAATTTGAATTAATCCCAAAAAACCCATGAAAACAACCATGAATTGAACTTAAATCAACCAAGTGCCATTAATCAACCATTTTTAATTATTAAAAAAACCACATTCGATCAGTGCGCAGTGGTGCGACGCCATCGGCTTCCGATCATCGTTCGTCTCTTTCACACGAACGGATTACGATATATTTACCTCACTCTGGGGGTACTGTAATCACTAATTAGTTCCTCATGTAAGAGGTCTTGTTTAGCGACATGTGTCTGATGGCTCCTTTAATTATCGATTTTATCGAACTTCGAAAAGTTAACGATTTTTCGGAGTCGTTAACTTTTTGGCACCTTGAACTTTTTGCGTAGATAACTGGTTACTTATATGTAGTGTATTATTTACATACATTTTGTATGTCTATATATGAACAATGATATTTCTAGCGAGTCTAGATGATATCGCATCAAGCATGTCGTGTTTTATATGGTTAACTTAAAAAGATACTTTCAAGATTTTATATGTAAAAATTGGTGTTGAGCATAAATCATTCAGTAATGTGCACAAATAAAAGCAAGTGATATAATTTAAAGAAATTTGATCAGCTGTAATGTAGTCATATTTCTTAATAAAACTCACATTAAATTTTAGAGGAAGATATGAATAAATTATCTAAAGATTATATTAGATTAAGTTCGTTATACCCAATCATAATATCGACTTCATCATCATCATCATCAGCCTATAATATAATATCGACTGAACCGATACTTATATATTTCGTTTCAAATGACAAACAAAAAAGCCAAAATCCGTAATGTCACGCCGTGAGTGCATAAGTAACAAGAAAATACACTCAGATGGCCATACACATGCAAAATAGATATTCACAAAAATAAACCATAAATAACAATCATGCAAATAACCTATCGAGCATTGAAAATTTAAATGAAAGCCATAAAATCGGTCTCGTCACAATACTTATTCAGATTCAACGGCACTTACGCCCGAATTGGCTTAGCGGCATTTAATGAGCTATTGAAAAATGATAGCAAATATAAATCCGCGATCAGAATTAACATAAGCTATTTGAGGGTTAAATGATTCCCATGCTAGAGCCAGCAAGGCGGTTGAGACTTTACTTCCTTGGATTAAAGTTTGCATTTGTTTGGTTTACTAGATATTGCACTTTTAACTATCCGCTGCCTTTGAAATCATCTGCTTTGAAGAAAGAGGAAAAGAATATATTTTTACGTGTTTATGAGGGATACTTTTATAGAGCAACAAAATACAATAAAGCTTTTTTCTGCTATAATGCGCAAAGGGGTAGGCGGGTTTTCTCTATGGTAAGAGACTACCAGCGTCCATGGACAACCGCGCCACATTCCACGCTTTGCATGTGTTTCTTGCATTCTACGCCGCCTTTACGGTATTATTTCAAGGGAATCTGATATCCTCACTCGGTCAGCGAAACACAATACAAATTCTCTTTCGCGCTGTTATCCTGTGAGTCCGTGGTATCAGTTCGGACGAGCCAGCCCAATTAAGGCGTTAGAAAATACTTCAGGCTCTCTGACAGGTGAAGAGACGTCTTATTTATTTATATAATGTTTATGTATTATATAAATATAATTTTATAAAGTTTACAATTTTAGTTTGGCTTATCTTGCTGTTATTAAAAAATCAAATGATTTTGTCTAACCCATAAATGGCATATGCAAATTAGTTTGAGTTAACGGCTGGGGTGCATCAATATGCCGATGACAGATGCACATATACTATAAAAAAACACGGTATCATGTTACTTATGCGTTCTATAGTCTACGGTTTCTCAATTTAATTTTTTTTTAACTGTTATGTATAATTCACAGTAAATATCGCTTTAATTTGTACACAATCTTTAAACTTACCTATATCTTGGAAATAATTATTTTAATACCCTATACATTGGGAAATCAATTTTCAGAACATGTATTAAATTCCATATGCTGTAAGAAATAAATACATATTTAATTAATTTTTTTATAGTAGAGCGGACAACGGAGCAGGTGGGTCTCCTATATGGTAAAAGAACACCACGGCCCATGGACAACCGCGCCATAATCCACATATTGGTTATGTTGCCGGCTTTTTACGCCCCTTATAAG
>DWCF01004267.1:0-16960 GCA_018230265.1 Delias oraia
GTTACACTGAATTATTAAGGACATTAAAGATGATTAAAACTCTAGGAATTAATCAATGCTCTATGATTCTTATTTTCAGTTGACATCCAGTAATCAACGAGGAAACAGAGAACCTGCATTTTATAAGGTTTTAGGTTTTTATTGAAATGCAAAACAAAACTAAAACAATAGGCTAACTATGGTTTTAGTTTTGCTTATAACAAATTTTAACATTTAGTGTCGATATATTTGTATATAGTTTTAATAAAAAATAATGATTTTCATAGTTAAATTGACATGAGTAACTACATACTAAATTAATTTATAAATAAAATAAGTATTAAAGAAATAAACATATATGTGTGTTATATAGAGAAAATTGTTCTGATTTAAACCATTTTGTTGTTTACCTGGAAGTTATTACTGGCTAGAAAATATGCCTATATTAATTTGATTCAAATATAGTTAGGTCAATATGGGGTAGTTCGTAGGGTACCCTAATGCAATTACCAGAATCGATAAGTTTACCCTCAAGGCTCTAAAGCAGACAGTAGAAAAGCAGTGTCATGCCTTAGCCATAGTTTTTGTTTGGACAGGTACTCGTATAAAGGCTGTTGACCATTCGATCAAAGGGACCATTCGATATATCTTGTGTGTATTGACAACAATTTCAATTACTTTCTAATTTAATGTAAGTAAAACTAAAAAATTAATGAAAAGGAAATAAACCTAATTATAATATATTTTTTATAAGTACAAGGTATTCATGGAAGTCCAAGGGCTCTCCCTTGGACTTGTCCTATGTCCAACAGTGGAAGTCTTACGGCTGAAATGATGATGATGATGATGATGATGATGATGAAGTGCAAGGTGTCAATATAGGTAAAAACTTTTTGTATTTTTTTATAGTTTAGCAGGCAACGGAGCTGGTGGATCTACTCTATGGTAAGTGATCACCACCATCCTTGTTTAACAGCGCCACGATCCACGCTTTGATTGTGACCCCGTGACTCCGGCTTTTTACGCTGCTTTTAACGAAATAATTTCAGGAGCTCTGATATAGTGAGTGAAGACTCACTCAGCGAAGCACAGTACATGTCCTATTTGAGGCAGGTATTCTGCCAGCCCATGTTATCACCTCGGATCAGCCGCCCAAATTATTGTGTTAGCATATGGCTTTCTCGCGGATGTAAATGAAAATTTTCTCAACGGGCTCAAAAATTAAAAAGGAATTTAATGATTTTTGGGTTTTACTAATATCGGAACCATTATTAACATTTTCATGTTGCATTGAAGATTCCTAGTTTCATTTCGTCGACGCATATAATTTTCTTCCTGTGATTTCTGATTATGTAGCATAGCAGATTACGTGTAACAAAAGTTACCTATAGAAATTGCGGGATTTCATTTTTATTGCCTAATTCTAACTCTATTCTGGACACTGTCTTTGTCTTGGGAACAAACATAAAAGAGGAATAATCTTTATTGTATATAATGATGAGATTAAGTATGTAAGAACTTAGTATCATTCACAGCTATTCACTATAACCACAAATAACAGATCACGGCTCCTTAAATGCGTTTGCAATGAATACACCATTCATCAGCCGGCTAAAGGGATTTCCGCATCTTCGCCTTTCAGGACGGAACAAAATCTTTTCACGCCCAGCCCCCTACAGGACGTCGCAATGAAGAATCGTTTGAATAGCCCTGAGAAGCAATATGGTTTTGATCACAATATTTCACTGCGATAAGTCGTAAGTTTGATATAGAAATTAAATTGAACATAAATTTTATTATGAATTTAATATTTTTAAATTTAAAGCTATCCATCACTATCTTAAGCTAGTAAAATAATACACTATTCTTAGAACGATGATTTGTAAATTTGTAAGCATAGTCTATGAATACAAACTTATGTTTATGATTATCAGAATAAAGTGAAACTTATCGGCTTTAACTGTTTTATTTTGTTATCCACGTCGTTGACCCTGACACCTGAGCTGAAAACAAATTAGTCTCGTTGGTAAATAAAGGATTTAATCATGCGTATTTAATATCACAAATACAGGATCCGTCTGAACGTTCAAATAAAGGGGTTGAGTGTTAAATCTACGTTATTGGTACCGCGTAGGGGCTTCAAATCCTAAATATACGAGTATTTAGCATCCTCAGTTTATCCCTTATTTACGGTATTCATCAGTGTAAATAATTCCCGGGACGAAACACGCCGCGGGATTAATTTGAGCACGAAAATAACAATGGTCTACGAGTTTGGAACTTTGTGAGTTGATGGACACAGTTTATTTCAGAACCCCGGATTACCTGCGTTTAATATAACGTGGTTGTCCTAAAACTATGAATTAACTTAATACTCTACAAAATGATTATTGCCAAGCTTTATACCTTAACATATTTACTATTTCAACATTTAACCCATTTACTCTTGTACTATGGTTCGTAATAACGTGCGATACTTTTTAATATTTGATTTTAAATTGAGTATTTTGTTATATCAATTTGTTTAAACTAAAAATATAATTAATGAATTGTTGGAAAATGTATAAAGTATAGACAGGATATTAGAGTAACACAGTACTTATATTGTTTCGCTGAGTGTGTAATATAGGAAGCAATTGAAATTATACCGCTTAAGGGGCTTATAAAATCGGAAAAGTAACCGAAGTGCGTACTGTGGCGTGGTAACCTATGTGTGTCTCTTTCTATAGAACCAGACCTGCTAGGTTTCCCGCTATATCATAAAAAATATTTATATTAAAAATGTAAAAGTTGCTTTATCTATACAGTTTTTGACATGCATCAGTATACATGTTATTGAAAATTTCGTTACGAAACCAATAGTAGAGGAATATAGTATTTCAACCAAGGGACATGTATAAAACACATAAATTCAAGTTAAGCATAGGTTTTCGGGGCCATAAGTCCTGCACCTATGCGACAAGGCAACGACCCCCTTGATTTATCTGACACTCGCTTACTTAAATAATGCTTGCTCTAGCGTACATCTTAGTGTTATTACAATAAGATAAATTAGATTAATTTTAAAAATAAATGAAAATTTAAGTTTCATACTACAATAAATGCTTTGTTCTTAATACGCTAAGTGATCGACATTTTCAATATTTATGAATGAGTAGTTTACTTTCCCAAGTTGTATTATAGTTAGAGCTCAATTATGAAAGCTATTTAAAATATAAAAAGAAAGTTATCTAAACATCTATTTAATATTTTTATTTCAAATTTTGATTGACCATAACTTATTCCTAATTAATGATGAGTATAATTATTTTATTTTATTAACAAACGTTATAATTCGTATCCAAGGGTAGTAGAGAAAGAGCTATGATACCGATATATTGAATATAGGTAATTACATAGAGGTAAAGATATTTTTTGAAAAATAATATTACCTTTAAAAAAAAATATTTTGAAATATGTTCACGTCATTTCATGCAGAAGAGGTTTTAATCTTTTTCTTTCTTACTTGGACAATGTCATGTTCTTGATTTTTTATACCTTTAATTAAAGTTAATAAATTTCATTCAGAGCCTTAATTGGTATATTGCCAGAGGGTGAGTTATAAGCCCTTCGTGGTTTCAGCTACGGCGTAGCAGTTCTACGTGGCGCTTCGTGACGATACAACGTTCACTAACGAACAACATTAATTACCCTTACAGCAGGAAGATAATTACAAAACATTGTGGGCTTATGCGTTTATGGTTCCGCTTTATCTTGGTAGAGTGGCTGTAGCTAGGACCTTAGACAAAGTTTAAGTTGTATTATTTATGCACATTGATATGAATATGAACTTTTATTCAAAATTACCTCGTTTATAAAATATAATCCAATAATATTTGACAGAAATTGCAACGCTGTGCAAGTGAATAAGGCTTTAAGTGTTTTTTAATAATGAATGTTTTAATATTCAAAGCTATTTGTTACGGCTGAGTGTCGGCTGTCGCATCATCGGGGGTGGATTCAAAATTGCGTGTGCAGCTGTTCTGAAGCTATTAGATGAGGGCATTGTCACAGACTAAGCTCCCTTATAGCCTCCTGAAAGCATTTTTCATATATATAATCATCTAGTAAACTTATGTATTGAGTCATTGTACTCTTATCAGTACTTTTGAGAGAAAAAACTGAAACAAGATATTTTCTTGTATTTTATCTTTAATAATAGTTTTCTAAAAGTAAGTTTTCACTTTATAAAATTGTCAGAAATCAAATGCTATTTTGAGAATAACATATTCCATGCTGAAACAAATGCCTTTTGTAGAAAATATTTATTTTATAGTTACTGTGATTAAAATAAGAAATTTTTCTATTTTTAGCAAAATTGAGATGTTTGCAAAATTCAAAAGTTGAGAGAAACTAAAATATAAAAATATATATTTTCTTTATGAAGTTTTTTAAAAACACTGTTTACTTCCTGAAAAATAAAATTAACCGGAAGGCCGTCATCTTGCAAGTAGCAGGTGTCGAGGGGTCTTGGAAGGGGACTTGCGCTAAGATTTTTGTCGATTTAGCTATAAACCCCTATATGCTCTGATGGCATACTGAAAACGTCATATTTTTATTTTATGATGTGGCAACAATCATATATTGTGTTTTATATTCCCACCTGTTTTTTAAACACCTTTAATCTTCGGATAACACTGCCATTAAAGCAGTAACTGTAAAATTAGATACAATTTCTCTTATCACTTGTTTAATTAATTTGTCAAGGGATCACGATATATTACCTGCATAATTTAACGCTTAGGCAAGAAAGTTTTGCTATATAACTCTCTATCTTCACACATGTATTCAACATTTATCTGTTTTGGCTAGAGGGTGGTATGTTATTAATGGTAATTAAACTGTGAATATCGCAACTGATATGTTATTTATTACTCTGTACTAAAAACATGATAGTGAGATGTGATGAATTTGAAAACTCTCTAATATATTAATAAATTTGTAGATATATAAATAAACCTACAGTCATAAATTATTATAATTAAAATTATGTTTATTTCGTTTATTTAATTTTGCAGAGTTGTAATATGTATCTAAATATTTTGTTAGGAGTAAAAAGGTGCCATCATTTACAAAAACCGATTTCGACTTCATCAACTAAGAATTACAACTAAATGGACCTCTGCGACTAATTTTACAAAAGATATTTTTATTTAATTCATCTGCAATATTACTGTTATTCAACGCTTCATTTTCACGTAATTTTTCCTTTTCTAATAAACAATTTATAAATGATGCCAAATTTTAAATGATTTTGATTAAAGAAAAATTGGCCATGTGGTCGGGTGGACATAATAAAAATATATCAAATGTTATTTAGTAAAATTTAGTATTAATATAAATTAAACTTTAAACATTAAAATTAAAGAGAAGATTTTATTTTACCTCCTCTTTAATATTAATGTAAGTACTTTGTTTACATGAATTGAAGATATTTCGACATGCATCCAGCGTAATGTAGGTACACTTAATACAAAAACATTTTATACCAAGAATTATTCTTGAAATAAGTTTATTAACTGTTTACAGTCGATAAAATAAATGTTCGAAATATTTGAATGATTTTCAAAGGACAATATTTGGGAAGTCGAATGCAAATTTCATTTTAGGAAATGAAATATTCATGCCGCATTTTGATTATTTCTTGCATTTATTTCAATCAGATCGTCGAAATGGCGCGTGTGTACATTCATCATGTAAGTGTCTCAATTTTGTTGGGATTTTAATTTCTACCTATCTCCCTACTTATTACGAATTATAAAACAAGATTTCAAAATTATTTTTAACTACATTTCGTGAAAGTTGATTTTTAAAATATATAGATACCATAAGTATAATACCACATAAAATTGATACACTAAATGAAAAAATGTATTAATAAATTTAAACATAGATCCAAAAATAAAAATGTGTAATTTGAGTATAAATAATTTTAATATACTAAAGATATTTAAATTAAGTCTTGTAGCTAACAATAACAATACAAAAAAAGTTAACTCCATCAATCACATCAAGAAACCAAAAAATATAAACCCTTTTATAGCATCACAGTGAATTTACCCAAAGAGCTTGACAGGAAAAAGCTCCCTTTAACATTAAGGAAACATTATTTAAATCAAAACGAAATCACGTAGAACATCGACACTGAAAAATATCACAACACTCACTACATTGCATCTCGCTGCCGATTGCTCTGTCAATCACACTCGGAAGCCGAAGGGTGTATCACGTACTATCGCCTTCCTCTATCCGACAACAAGTGTCTGAGCGAGACGGGAAAGCATAACAGGTTCACTTGGCACCGGATATTTGTACCGGAACATATTTACAGGTTTCAATTCAGGAACGCTATTTCCAGTTGGCGGAATTAATTTTTGATTATTTCGATTTGATTTTGTATATTTAATAAAGGTAAACGCAGTCTGGACATTTGATAATCCAAAAAGAAGCAGTTGATAAGTTGAAGTTTGTAAAGCTAAAAAATAAATACTAACACTGTACAAAGAAAACTTCAATAAACAGATGTGAAATCATTTGACACTGAGCAAACAACTCTAACTAGCTCTAACAAGCCTGTAAAGTGACGAACCAACTTCCATAGCTCAGATGTTTATAAAAGAGAAAAACTTATTTTATGCTACTAGTTTTCTTTTCAGTATAACACATATCAATGATTTTTGTGTGTGAAACCACTTCATTTGCAAAACTAGGGAGAACAAAGCTATTTGGAACGATCAAAAAATTTATTTTAATAATTATAAATATGTACATAGTTTACTAGCTGACTCCGGTAAATGTTGTATTGCATACAAATATTATCAAGGACTAATATTCTTATTAATATATTAGGTAGATAGTTGAAAATTTATGGTAAAAATTTAGAGTTATACATATACAATACCATACATATACAAATATGTATTTTATTATACCAAATGAAAAAAAATATTTATAAATATTTTATATTTTAAAAAAATACTTATAAATATTTTTTTTAGGGGAAACACTCTTATTACTTTGGGGAATAAAAATTAGCGTACCTCCTATTCTAAGACCTACTGAAAATGCACACAAAATTTCATAATAATCGGTTTAGCCGGTTTGGAGTGAAAAAATAGTGTGACACGAGAGTTTTATAAATTAATATTTAAGTGAACAAATGTCTTTAGTGTAATTTTAATCATGATGTTGAGAGAATCATAATTCCTATTATACCTTATTAATTTTCTTTTAAAATTAATATAATTTAGAATTATTGTAACAAAAACCTTTCAAATTGTATTTGGGCCCGTAAATAAAGCCTTAATAAAGAACGAAAACGTTCCTCTGGACCTAGAACGTTGAAACATGTTCTGCATTCAAGAGTAATGATTGCACTGTCCCCTGGAAACCTTGACAGGAACTAATTTGGACGCGACGATCTGATGGGCACATAATTTGCAGCTAAAGGGCCTTTTTCAGTACTCTTTACCGTTATTTTACCTAAACGATTTAAAACTAGGCTGCTTTTTAAATAAGCTCATAGAAATATTTATATGGTCTATTTGGTCTTTTCGTGTGATCTAAGCATAACACAAAATAAAATACTTTCATAAAACTTATTTGTTCCTATTTACAATACCCTATTATTAAGCCCGTAATAAAAACCTAAATATGTAATCCTGGTATTAAAAACTTATTGCATATTATATAAAATATAATAACCAGAAATATCATTTCAAGGGATGAAACCGGGTCGTACTTATAAAGTAACCCTTAGCCGCAATGGTCAAGGGTCATATAAAATTCCTTACAGTCTCGACATCGGTCAGCTGTCCATAGGCATTATGAGATAGACATACATACCAATATGGTTCTTATTGTTGCGAGATATAAACTAAATTGGAATATATTTTGCCTATTTTGGACTTTATAAAGGTTTAATGTATATCCAACGCTAGGCATAAACCGTTAAAGGTGTGTGTGAATTTATAATTTTACACGACTGTACTAAGAACTCCTTTAATTATTAATTATATACATAATTTTGGAACAATTCGTTTTAATTCTAAATCTTTAAAGTTGTTTTTCAAAATATTCGAATAAAATAACCTTGTTAAATATATTATGACCTAAAAAAGCACACGTTAAATAAAATAAAATATATTTTAAATACATGCATATATCTACTTCTATTATATTATTCTTTAAAGAAGTCAAGATTGTCACGCGAGAATTTTATTACAGTTGAGATCCATTGAATGACGATCTCTAACCTAACCCTTGGTATTCTATGATGTACATGAAAATCTCTTGAGGTTTTTCTTGAAAATTTGAAATGACGTCTTTTACTATATTTTTACACATATTTATTGAACAGTTATTTTTTTCAAACCTTATCCAGTGTAGTCTTTTAATTTTTTTAGCTTATGGATATTCCTTAGCAATATTATAAATATATTAATTATACCACATAAACAACACATATTTTTTTAGTATATAAAAACTCAAATATGGTGTTTCGTAGTAAATAAAAAAATCTAAATTAGGTTTTTATTGATAATTTTTAATTAAACCGATAGCTGTTAAAATCAATGAATATATATTATAATGATAGTTGCAAGAAATGTTGTTTCAAGAACTAACACGATTACCAAGCGACCCAAGTCAAATTATGTAAGGCTAACATTGCTAGAATAAGGAATATTCAAAATGCGTTGAAATCAGTTGAGGTACAAGATATAGAAGACTCCGATATTACATTTTGTATTAGAATCGATCGAACCAATCTTTTATTACATATAAAATTAATAATTTATTATATATATTATAATATATAATAAATATATATTGCTTTATTAATAAAAATAATAATATAAATAATAGTTTAGTTGTTTTTTTTTAGTAAAATCTGCCGTAATTTTAACTACTTAGCATAAACTCCATATATGACACAAGATTCATAAGAAGTTTAGTCCATATTAAAGGGTGTAGATATCGCTGCATTCATTCAGGAATAATTAATCTATTAAATAATCGTAAGACTTGAAAAATTTCTTCACACAGCCCCGCTCACTTAACCGCTTACTTCTTGAGTGCTATCGCAAATCGTGAAGGTTAGTTTTAGGGTTTTTAGCAAACAGCTCAAGGGTAGGTAAATACGCTGACACGGACCTTAAACGGAGCGAGGATGGTTTTTATCTGTCAGCGCCAGCAAAGGGACCTTTTAGTTGCTTCTTTGATGATGTTGACTTTGGGTTTCCGCCATTTATGTTATTACCTCCAATAATATACCTTAACGCACTATTGCACCATATTTAATGTATTAAATATTAAATAAAATAATAATATTTTTATTTATTATTAATTTATATTATCGCCTTAGTAGCTAAATGGTTTATCTGATATTCAATGCGTAGGTATTGTATTACAAAATAGGTTTTTATTACTGAATATTACAAAAGAAGGGTGTTTAGTTTTTCAATAAATACATAATAAGGATACGTATTTCCTTGTTTTATTATTATATTTCAAAATGATGCTATAATGTAATGATAAGGGAAAAAATTGACACGAACAATATTAAAAGACTTTTCAATAGTATTTACCAGGTATGTATGAGTTATTTGATGTTTGTAACGAGTAATAAAAAATTAATATTATCACAAATGAAATACTAAATCATAATTACTTTTTAGTGTTGCGTTCTTCCGGTAAACTTTATGAAAAAAACATTACTTTGATATAAGTCAAAAACCTGTATTACCTAGTCCTGTAGTTTGCACAGCACTTATGTATGAAGGGATGATCTGTCAGACACTAGATGCCATGTCAGCGAAACAGAGAGGGTACGTCAGACCCTCGATACTGAACGACAAATTTAGTGCTAAATTTAGGGTAAGGAAACATGCACTTGGCATGAAAATGGTACAATCATTTTTATTTTGTACCTTTGATAAATAATATATAATTTTTCCTCACTCCATCCAATCGTACAATTTATAAATATCATTTTATAGATTCAAATGAGTACATAGAATGTGAAGTGGAAACTAGTCGTATTTTACTTATCTTTGGTTCCATTTTAATATCTAAATTATTTGTATGTGTTTTTTCGAATCGTTTATAAAATTACATTACAAAATCGTTCTAAGAATTTTTTTTATAATATAGCAGACAATGGAGCAGATGGGTCTCCTATAGGGTAAGAGAACACAGCCGCCCATGGACAATCGCGTCACAGTTCGCACGTTGGTTGTGTTGCCGGATTTTTACGCTACATAAACGGCATGTTTTAAGAGCCTCCGATATCCTCACTCACTCTGCGAAACACAGTACAAATACCGTTTCACGTTGAGAATTCTATGACCCCCGTGGTATCACTTCGGACGAGTCGGCCCATTTAGTGCGTCCGCATATGCTTTAGCATGGCTTTTCCACGAGTGAGGAAAATTGCAAATATCGTGTCAATTAAAATTATAAGACTTTTGTTTTTCTATATATCAATACACTATTTTCATGATTTATATATTAAAATTGCAATATTTTATTTGATTTTTAAAAATTGAAGTCATCGTAAGGTTAGAAGAAAGAAAATGCTTTAAAAATAGTCATGAGGCCACCCATTGACCATCGAAAGAGGGTTCTAATGTGGTTCGCCCTTGTTCGCTAATGAAAATTCTTTCGTTCAAATATTTGGACACCGTAGACCGACCGTGACAAGTTTAGCCAATTCTATTTCTGTCCCTTTAACGACGCGATGTTTTCATTGATAAATTGGTCTTAAATTGCCTTCTTTTATTGATTTTTGTATTTCTTATGTTGGCTCTAGTTTATAAAAATACCAACAGTTTTATATTTTCAAAAGTGTTACTATAAATTAGGATGCGCAGTCAGTAAGGATTTTTTAAATATAATGTTATATTATGTTGTAATTATATATTAAATAAAAAAAATCTTTGCAATTATAATCTCTCTTTCATGTAAGATATAGTAAATATATCTTGGCAATCATCCCAAATGGGACGCTTCTCTTAAGGGGTGTTTGTATGGCCACTTGAGACTTTATTGTCCTCAAACTAATTCGGGTGCTGTAATAAAAACTTTATTTTACTGTAACAATGGCCAGACAAAGTTTATGACCTCATCAACTACTACATAATTTTCTTTCTCTAGAAGTTAATGTATATTATTTTTAAAAAAAACTGAAGTTTCATGTCAACCCACGTTTTTTTTATTTAATGACATTTGTTTAGTTTATAGTGTCTCATAGCCTCCAAATATTGATCAATATTATAGCAGCGTTGAAATATCGTCATAAATAATTTTCTCATGCAATAATTCCTAAGATTTTAATTAAGACACTATAAATTTTATAATTATAATGTTAAAAATATTAAACTTATAAAATTTAAAACCACAATCTTTTAAAAAACACTACCAAATGTACCAAAAATTTATTAATAAATATGAAACATGCATCGCAGGACTTAATTTTAAAATCATCGCCGATTTCAATGAGAAATAACGAACGATTTTTAAAAAAGGCTCAAATTGATGTGGCTTTTTTTAAACAATCCTTAATAATGATTCCAATATTATTACAATTCAAAGTATCGGTTTAATTAATTTTTCAATCAATTTGTGTTTTACGAAAATACGAGCAAATGTTTCCAAACTCGCTGTTTGGGCAGCTAACAATAATATTTGCTATGGTTTCGGGAGTTATTCCAACGTACACATGATGTGGAGATGGAAGTTTATTCTTCACTCTATATGGAACGTCAGAAACTAATACTGTCAGGCAAATTTAAAACTAGATTTTTATAAACTATAAAGATAAATCATAATTCATTGTGTTCATATATGTTATTAGTTGAATCAAAATAATTCAGAATAAGATATTATTTTATTAGTCGCGCAAACAACGTGGCATAACTTTTATATGAATATCAAAATAATACAGAACGTAGTCATATTCCTTGACGTGAGTGCTTGGGGTGTCCATGGGAGGAGGACTGCTTTTATTAGGTGAGCTTCCTACTCGTTTCCCACCATTTCCTGGAAAAAAATTATACACATCATTTTACAATATTTTAACAGGAAACTACGATGTAGGACTTAATACGCATATACCAGGTAGGAAGCACCCATTATATATTTTAAATTGTAAAATGATACATATATATTACAAAATATTGTATTTACAGTTTTGTTTTATGTTTTAAATGTACACAGAATAAAAAATATTTCTCGATGACAGGTTTTTAATAGATTTTAATCAGTAATCAAATCTAGATTATTACGGAAGTATATAACATCGAGGTGATACAGATGAAAAAATAACATGGGTAGTATATTTTATAGATAGTTGCTTACAGAAATTCCATTCTATTTATTTAAAAAATAAGTAAAACATACTTCCTCGAAAATACTCTTATTTTCTAAATTATAAATCTAAATTATGCTAAATAATTTTTTACACTTTTCTTTAATGTGTTAAATACTTTTTTTAATAGTTAAATTTAGTATTTAATCGTTACTTTCATTTGGAGTCTTCAAAACCAAAACTGTACTTCAGACGATAGGTCATTAGTATTCAATAATGAGTGGCACGTGCTTAATGCGTGTTGGGTATAACCTGATTGGATTTGCGTATCAATTATTGCTTAACATTCGCTATGGTACATTATATTGTGAAGACAATACGTCCTGATGTGGTCATAGTTAATTGATTAGTCTACAGATTGAATGCATTTTGGATCACCAAGATAGACTAAGATTATATGATATTGGGCTTGGGAAATGTATGTCGATAGTATTGAGGTATTTCTTTAGTGAATTCCCTGTTCTCTCATCAATATGTAATTTATGTACCTATAAATGCCTTTTTATTATTACTTTTTTATGCTATAGCGGATAAAGGAGTAGGTTGGTCTACTATATGGTAAGAGAACACCGCTGCCTATGATCAACTGCGCTACAGTCCGTTATATCCTCTCCAATACATTTCACGCTGAGTATTCTTTAAGCCCGTAGTATTCCTTAGGACGATCCGGCTTAATTAATGCTTCAGTACACTTATTTTCTCTGCATTTTTAAAATCTATTTTGAATCTGTAATGCGAAAGTCATTTAAATTAAATTAAAACATAACTTTCGGTTTAAAACTATTCTATCATTTGTATAACTATTTTATCATGAAAGGAATTATTATTTTTAACACCACTCACTCTCCGAGCAGACTACAACTCTTGTTTACAACCTCAGTTTGATTCGAACATCCGAAGTATTCAAACATTGTGTCGCCAGGAACTGATTGTATACTGGCGTCGAACAACTTTCAATCCGCATGCAAAATATAGATTGCATGTTTACTCGACATCGTACTATTGGGGATTAATACAAGCAGTGACACAATGAACTGAATTTTTTTTTCTGTGTCTGTTTAACGTTCCAAAATATTAATTTTAATGTATATACATTATAAATGAATTAAAATAATTTTTATTTTTATGGAAACGATGGCAAACGAGCAGAAGGCTAACCTAAGGTAAGTGGTCCTCAGCCCATAGACACCCCTAGCGGTACAAAGTGCATTCTGCCGTTTGTTCGTTCTGCATGTTTGATGTTGAAATTCTGCTGCAGGTATCAATCCAAACAGCTCCTCCCAACATTACCCGTGATAAATGCGATAGAAGATGGTGAGCGAAGCAACATCTCTACGCAACGCCTAAGAGTGAAGCTGATCGGAATGGATCTGGTTGTCAACTTTCGAGCCGCTTTACGCTGAATGCGATCTAGGGAAAGAAGCTGATATTCGGGAGCTCCTGCCCAGAGGTGGGAGCAATACATAGAGTATTGCTAGTATAAGGTTGAATTTGTGCTTTATATAGCTGTAAGTGATGGCCAGAAGTGAAGTACCGCTTCGACCTATTGAGCACTCCTAGTTTCTTGGAGACTAATTTAGCCTTTTCCTGCCAATGACTGCTAAATTGAACATCCCTGGAAATGTTGACACCAAGTATTCCGATACACGCTGAGGTGTACACTGGGGTATTCTTGAAAGAGGAAGATACGACAAAGGTAGACTTTTAGTGGTGATTGCATTTATGTTTTCTTGTATTGTACTTCAGACTAAATATTATATAAAACATATTAAAACTATGTTATTAAACGATTGTAGTAATATAATGCTCAGCGTGAAATAGTAATTGTATGTACTTAAAACAGTGACTTTACTGTGTTTCGCTGAGTTACTAAGGATATCGGAGGCCCTTGAAAATGCCGCTATAGTGGATTAAAAGTCGGCAACACGACCAATGCGCGGACTATAGCGCGTTTGTCCCTTGGCGGCAGTGTTATTACCATATAGAAAACCTATCTGCTCCGTTGTTCGCTAAACAATAAAAAAAATGGAATTAAAGATGATTAAAACCAAATATCTATATTGAAATGCAAATAGAGAGCTTATATAACCGTATTGACCCGTCAATTTCAATATTATTCCCTAGTCAGCAACGTGGTCGGTAAATCGGCTTACACTTAAAATCATCCGGTATCCATACAATATGCAATTATGGAATATTGATGCAATAATATGGCCGCTTTGTTCTATCCGACACTGCGTCCAATGCCATGCTATCAACTGGACACTGCTAGTAATCTCTTGTCAGACTTTTATGATGGATTTGTTGGCAAATATTCATACATGAAAAATATAAACCGCTTACGCTATTAAACCTTAACATTATTTAATATAGAACGTATACAGCGAAATAGTTTGTTTGTATTTAGGGATTAAAAAATAAGAAAAACATAAATTTGTAACATTATTTTTGTTGATTTACTTACATATAAATAAAATATCGGGCTACCGCTGGACCCAGATCGCTAAAGATCATAATAGGTGGGGCGTCTTTGCGGAGGCTGATCATGATGATGAAATAATATAAAGGTACCTATGGCTCTTTTCGGTAAGTGTTTTTTCTATTTGTTTAGTAATTTTACAAGTAAATGAGTACTATACCGATTGAAATTCATATATGTATCAGTACACAGGTTCAGTATTTGAAATAACATACTCGCCAACTATTGATTGCATTGGCTTAATAATCTCGAAAGCAAGTTAGTTCGCCCACCAACGCTGTGCATTCAATTTACTGAATAGTTGCAAAAATACCGCTCTCCCGTCTCTGTAACTAATAACGAAAATGTTTGTATGGTAGTAAATAACTAAGTGGTGTAAATATATCTCTTAGAGGTACTTTTTCTACTGGTATCTTACCGTTATAATACAGTCAAATATATTTATTTTATAATTTACAGCTCATAAAGTCATGGGCAAGTGGTTATAACGTTTATCAAATAGAGTAAGCGACAAATATCTTAGAATATTTCTTGAAAACGTAGGCGAACGAACGAGAGGAACCTAAGCGGTACTCCGCTGATGACTAAATTTAGTCGCTTCTGGGTAGCAAATGTTGTCGGTCTTTTTGGAATAGGTACACTCTTTTTTAAGATTATTAATTTGTTTCTAGATGATATTATGTACATTTCAAAGTTTGATTCCTCGATACCAATATTATTTTAGTTACATATTATATACAGAAAAAACAAACGTATTAAGTTATAAAGTAACTAAATATTTTTTTAAAATTATAATCATATAATATACGAGTAATATAATATAATAATTTTTTGAAAAATCAAATGTAATTGGTTAACTAACAGTAACTTTTTTATGTCATATAATTTTTTATTCTGAAACAATATTAGAAATATAGTATTTTTAATATAATTTTTTAAATTTAAGCTAGAAAAATGAAATTTTGCAATTGACTAGCACCTACTAATGACTCCGTATAGATTGCACAAACGTAGTACTTAGTGAAATGATTTCCATAGCTATTGCTCAGTCGGACCGTTATGCATTCTGCCTTTGAACCAGCTATAATTTAATTGGAACGTCTCGCATCCCGGCTTGATCGAAGTTTGTTCGTCTTCGAAGTTTATTACTTGCCATAATCTTGTAAACGAAATATTGCTTAGTATGTGAATATATTTAGTTGACTACGTTAGAGCGATGCAGTTAAGAATAGTTTTCTTAAAATCTTAAAAACCAAGTTTTTGAGTATTTTATGTATGTTTAGTCTTGCTAAATTCTGAGTAAATTTGTTTTGTAAGAATAGTTATTTGACATACACTTATACATGACACAGATACAAAATGCAGCTGGCTGAACGGATCGGGTGTAAAAATAGAATCAAATTGCGAACTGCGTCGCGGTTGTCTATGGGCAACGATGTTTTTATTTTCATCAACATTTTTTATATACATTGGAAGGCAAAAGAGAACGAGGATTTTCTGGTTGTTGTGGTTCTCCATCTGTGTGTACCCCCGGCCTCTGGTGGGTAGCGAATACGCTGCCGGTCTTTTTGGCTTAAGTTTGCACATTTTTTTAAAGATGACCTGGTCGTATTGGTTTGAAAATACCACTGCAGACAGCTGGTTCTACAAAATGGTGGTGCGCTGCACAAAATTCATATTTGTGGAACGACAATCATCGAGGTGATATTTTTATATTGTGTCTCGATGTTCTTTGATGAAATTCAGCTGCAAGTATTAATCCAAACAACTTTTCTAAACATTTCTTTTTTTTCATGGTATAGCAAACAACAAAGCAGGTGGGTCTACTATTATATGGAAAAAGAACACGCCTGTAAAAAATCGCGTCATAGTCCGCACATTGGTTGTGTTGCCAGCTTTTTACGTCGTTTAAGCGGCATTTTTAAGGGCCGGTATCCTCACTCACTCTGCGAAACATAGTACAAGTATCGTTTCACGCTGAGTATTCTGTGAGTCCGTGGTATCACTTCGGACGAGCCGACCCAATTAGTGGGTCAGCATTTGCTTAAGCATGGCTCTCCCACGGTTGAAACGTTACATTCGCCGTAAAAATGCGA
>DWCF01004268.1:0-16960 GCA_018230265.1 Delias oraia
TCGTCCTTCCATCGTGTGGCGGGACGTCCCACTCTGCGTTTTCCGGTGCGCGGTCGCCACTCGAGAACCTTTCTTCCACTCGAGAACCTTTCTTCCTATATATTATATATTATCTACTTTAGGATAAAAACGATATTTTTGTCCGTTTATTATTACAAGAAAAATAAAAAATACAAATTTCTTGAGCTGAACATCTGTTGACAATTGACAATAAAAGACCAACTATGTCGTAATGTTATTTCACGAAGTGGGCTACAGTGCGCTCTCGCAGGAGATGTCCCTAAGCCGCCAAGTGGAAACTTTCCAGCGCCACACTCGAAGCGTTTTATGTGTTTGACATGCCGAAAGAGCCAATGCTTGTTGACATATGACACAGACGCAAATAAACGTCGTTTTTGTGGTATTGCTGACAACGCAGCGTATGAGTCTTCTATACAGTAAAAGTACACTGCCGCCCGTAGAAAACTACACCACGGACCGCGCTTTCGCTGTGGCATAAATTTATAGGCCTCCAAAATCCGTACTTGCTCAGCGAACACTGTACGAGTACCGTTTCACGCTGAGTAATTAAAAATTATTAAGTTTTAAAAGTAAATTTGCAAACACAGCTGCATCTTATAGTTGGAATCCAAGACGACTAAATGTAATTTTATCTTCAACTGTACTCAAATAGAGCTAAAATTCAGAGTATTAGTAATGTTCACATTCTTTACAAATTTGTCTTAAAATACAAAATATCTTAGCTATCTAAATAAATATATCAATTTTCGTAGCTTACTGATATATTTGATATATTTTAATTTAGCTGTCTTTGATTTTATGGCCTGAATTATCCCGACAATTAGGCCACCTGCAGATGAGGATAAATGGAATTTTAGCTGAATAAGTAAAGCATGCCATTTACGGTTACGGTCAGTTATATATTATTTTTATAATAGAAATTATCTTGCTATGGACGAAAACATTAATAATGCACATGCCACTCTAAGCTTGAAATAAACAAACACTTATTAAAGTATAAAAAGTATTGAAATGAAAAGGACAGCTTTGATGAAACATCTGTTGCAATGAAAAATGCACTATATTTCCCCACTCAGAAGTGGTTCCTAACTAGGCCCTCAATACAAGTTTTGGAGCAGAGAAAATTCATCATGGAACAGCTGAAGGCCGCTTACACCTGGGATTCGAACATCGAAACCGTTTATTGAGCTAATGTGGACATTGTTTCATTACTGTTACATCCAAGTCATTTAACTAAGTAATTTGTATTTGATTTATCGCGCCAGCTCGTGGTCAGCAGCTAAAAAGGGCATCGAATTCTTCATGATTTCAACTAGAGCCAGCGCGATAGAAAATGATTTAAAAACATTCAACTCTTATAAAACGATGAGTAATGGATGACAATACTTCTCTGCAACTAATCAACTGATTTCTATACATTTTTAACTACAGTACAGTACTTAGCTTAAATAAATCTCGACCAATATACCAGACAAGCATTTTATTGCATTGCCAAACTCCAGACACATCCAGACTCGCACACGTGCTTTCCAATACTATTTAATCTTATTGCTTTGGTTAGAATGTGGTAATGAACCCAGCCCAAGCTCAATCAGCGTGATTGGACCGCCCTGTCAAAAGAGAGAATGCCATCCATCCTGAATCCCTTTGACGTATCGTAGTAAATGCTAATCGCGCCCATGTCCGTGACCAACGCACTTGACAAATGGCCCGCTTTGATAGAGTGATTGATCTTTGCAAAAGCGACGACATCAGTATCGCTATGGCGCTACTGACGCGAATTGACATCGTGTAGCGTACGAGTTTGGAGCAAGGACTTGTCCCTTTGCAGTCTTTGTTGCAAACTGATAAGGTCGAGATGACTCTTTGCCTTGATGTGAAGAATGCCTGGCTTAGACGCGGTCGTGTTAAGCAGAATCAAATTTAACTATATAATCACTTAGTGCTGGTTTTCTGTGAGGTTACGTGGCTTTTCAACGCGTTACAGCGTGTAAGACACTCGCCTGACTCTTCAAAGATAGAATAGATTGTAAATTAAATTTATCAGAACCAGAGATCAAACCCGATACCTCTCGCTTGTCGGAAGGATTATAAGACCACTTAGCTACAAGGCTCTCAAAACAGATAACTCGTTCATAATTAGTTAGCTTTTGATGAGTGGTTAAAATTCCAGGAGTTTTTAATTGCTATAAACATTAGCCCTTGTCTTTGATTAACTGTCTTTTTGGGTCTTAGAGATGATAATTTTTGCTATAATCATTAATCGGAACTTTTTAAAATACAGTTTCAATCTTGATAGTAAACATAGACAATGATCACCTTCATGCGTCGCCTTGGGGGCCTCCATTTGCTCGGCCTTTCTTGAGCGGCTTCGGCGGCAGCTGCCGCTTCGCAAACGAGGACGGTGGACCGGCAAGGCCTACTCGTATATGCACCGATCTCAAATAGTTTCTTCTTCTTTAACAGACGTCATATGGCTGTACTCTTAATTAGGTTATGCTGCACAGTTATTAAAACACAGATCAATGTGATTGGAGTTCCGGTAATGCTGAACTCTCATTTTTATAGCTTAGGAAACCTCCGATACGGATACTCAAGATGTATATTTTTATTTAAGTATGCGTAAACCTCCACTATATTACTATGTAAACTGAGTAGTGAAATAGTTAAAAACAATCAATTATAGTGAGATGAATTCAGAGATTGTCTGTAATAAATTTAAATTGCAAGTGACGTTACTCCTAAAACTTCACCGACTACATAATAATCCTAAGAGACCTATAACTATTAAATCATTCGATAAAGGGAACCGTAGAAACGAATCCACCTTTTTTACTATTGAAGGAATTAATTTACAAACCGATTCCAGCCAACGCTACACCCCCGATCTCATTTCATTGGCGAAATTTATGGATAATCAGAACAAAATTGCCATCTTGCCGCGCTGTGGCGCGTGACTTATACTTCTCCTTATTATGAACCAGTCGCTCATTACGAATGCATCTGTACTAATTCTCAATTTTTGCCCGCCTTTTTTTATATGGCTACACGCTGTTGGCCATACCATCTTTGCAGTTTAACCGGTCTTTGGAGAGAGAATTTGGTTTTAGCCGGGACTAGCGCAAGTGCGTCTCCTGCGAGACACGAACCTCGGATTGGGCCGTCGCGGAAACGTCGGAAGCTGCCCGCTATACATACAATAAACAGAGCCAGCCATGACTATTCGATGCACTGCATTCACACGCCACATAACATTATTCTATATGCGTTTTACAAAGAGAACATCAGTATATATATTTGAAGGCCTGCAGTTTCATCTGTGGAGCATACATAAGTGCTAACAGTAACTGCTCATCTGATTTGTTTGCTATTTATTGATTGAGTGTTCGTGAAAACTGTCCTTGAGTCGCTGGGTCCGTGGCTGCAATACACATGTTCACAGCTCAAATATAAATATCAGTCCTTGTTCAACATCAGAAGAAAACGGTCTCGGTGACGTGTCTCGAGAGTTGTGCTTTCATTTCGTATTAACTACCATCACCACCACTTAACCACATAATATCGAATACCTCCTAAGCCACTAAGGATAGGCATATACTGTTTTAGAATATAATAGAGACACGTGTGCTTCGTTTGTATCAAATATTGAGTAAGGTTTCGTGGCGTCCATTAAATAAATCAAATACCAAATGTATTTGGTAACGTCGGCAACGAGCCGAAACCGACAGAAATAATATGAAAATTATATGAAATAGGCTTTGAATGGGGTTGTCCTGGGGCGAGGCACAATAGTTTCGAATATTCAATACAACAATGATATAGTTTCATTGTTGTCTCCGCAACAGAATTATATATTAAAACTTTGTACAAAACTACAGATCCGGTGCACTTCGTATCACACTTTCATGTTTGTGTGAATTCTGGTTAAAAAAGAGACAAATCACAAGAATTACAAATTAACATGCAAATGAAAATGCATCACTTCGTCAATCTCGGATGGAGATTGTTACAGACAAAACTTATCCCCTGACGAGTTTTGAGAAAAGGAAATTATGTTTCATAAATAGAAACAGTTTTGTAATGAAGGATTACGTTGTCCTTTTTAACCTATCATAAAAAATCCCCACTATTTTCCCTTTTTTATGAAAACTTGGCTCACCTTGGTGTAAATCAGCCCGCCCATGGACACCCTCAGCCTTTGCTGGGCCGTGGGCGCCTTGCCGGCCTTTCAGAGGATGCATTTTTTAACAGGCAAACGCAAGATCGGGTATTATTCTGCATTTCTAAGTTGAACTCCCATTTGCTTTTAATCGCGAAGGAACAAAATGCAAATTGTATTTATAAATTGATGGAATGATACTACTGAACAACTCTTCTTCCGCCCGACTGGATTGAATACACCTGTACGCAAAGATTCACACAACCATTTTTCCAGCTTTCAATGCATAATAATAATTTATTTAAATATGTGTAACGGATCGCAAAAAGTGCAAGGACTATTACAAAGGTACCTATATTATACTCACTTAAACGTTCTTTCTTTTTGATCAGAAACGCGATACGATGCATGTTATCCCTATGCATTTCATTTGATACCCCCGTCATCTTTTCTTTATGAAAACGGTCGCAAAGGAGCAGGAGGCTCACCTTAGCGTTCCTCCGCCGATGGACACCTCCAGCTCCTGCAGAGCCTGATCGGCGATGTTACAAAGTGGAGAACAATCAAAAAACACTTGGCAGATGTGGATCTTGTAAGCGAAAGATCCTTCAAGTCGTGGTGGAGAACGCTCAAAGCAAGAAATCAACTTTCGCCCGCTCGTGCGCCGTTAGCTTCGTTAAGCAATCGAGCTCAGCGTCACGCGAACCGGCCGTTCACTTCCGTTTACAATGTTTTATTGGATTTATTTCAAAACTTTTTCAAATGTTCGCTTTTTTAGAGTGTCATATATAATAGTTTTCTCTATGAGGAGAGATCACCGCTGCTCATTGACAAGCGCGCCACAAAACACGCTTTGCTTGACAGACTTAATACTTACTTATGCCCTTATATTATATAGTGAACAAAGCAGATGGATTGATATTAAGAGATAAGTGCCGCCTATGGACCACAAGGGATAATCCGCGCTTTTGTTGTGTTGCCAGCTTTTTACGCCACATAAGCGGCAAGCGAAATCTGTTGGGACCCTGGTAACCCTCACTCACTCATCACAAGTACTATTCTACGCCGGTAAAGCTCCGACCGAAAAACGACCACACAAATTTGCAATAGGATCCAATTATTCTGTTGTACTATCAAGTATTTTGTGAATTGAGACTAGTTGCGACTAGTTGGGATTCAAGTTGCGGCACCGACTTTGGACTAAGTTTGTCGCTTTTTGTGAATATATACGGCCTCCTTATTAATCAAATAAAAAATATCTTTCTTCACATAGAGTCTAGGACGCATACAAATAGAGAAAGAACAGGGGAGAGACTGAGTTATGTTACATTTTTATTCGAAAAATTTCAAAAAAGAGTATATGGGCGGAGGACTGTTTGTCCTGGACGAGCCCTCCGTTGTTTCGTTACAGAGCAGCTACTTAGAGTTCCCTGCGCGGCGCACTATACAATAAAATAACTTTTTAGTTTCTTAAAATGATGTTTTGAAGTCTGGTCTTCTAACATAGAGATATAAGATTTGAAATGTGTTAAGTTTGGCATAATTTAATGTTATAAAGGTGGATGGCGGCCCAACTGAGCCATAAGTTCGTAAAAAAAATAGTTGCAGACCAGACCGATTCCAGTAGCCTATAACAGGCGTCTCGTATGTGCTGCCTAAGAATAATGCTGGTTCCGTTGCCGAGTGAAAAGCAATAACTCTTTCAGAGAGGAGAAAAGTGAACGAAGGAAACAGAAGGCGGTCGTTTCGTACAATTATCGTCAGAGTTCTACCGCATCCAAAGAGTTGACTTCGACAAAGTTAAGAGTTTTGAAATCGAGTTAAGACCCATTAACCGTTCGGGCTCAATATTCGCCAAGATGAGGTTTTCATTCTACTTTTACTAATTCACTTCGTACCTCAATTTCCTTTTGACGCAATTTTATTTAAATTAAAGCTACTAACTTCTTTATAATTCTTCAGTAAATTTATTCCATCATTTTTGTTTCATCTTTTTGAACCACAGACTACTGACAGAACGTATTCCATAGTTGTGCGCATAAACAATCTGAATCTGAATCTGAAGAATTCGACTCCGTCTTAGAGAACCGAAACAAGAACAGAATGAACTGGGATGGCAAAGGCACAAGTAATCGATTCCATGGCCTATACTTTGATTTATATGTTAGGTTATTTCTTTCACAGTGTAATGTGAAACTGAAGCGTTCGTGGGAGAGGCATGCTGACGCACTAATTTGGCCGGCTCGGCCGGACTGGTACGTTTGTACTTGTTCTGTGTTTCGCTGAGTGAGTTTATTGTTAATTATTGGAGGCCCCTGAAAATGCCGCTTAAGCGGCGCAAAAAGCCGGCAACGGCGATGGGCGGCGGTATTCTCTTACCATGTAGGAGAGCCACCTGCTCCGTTGTCCGCTATAACATAAAAATTATAGTGTGATAACGATTAATCTCAAAGAAAGCGCCTGGCATTCCGCCAGACAAACAAATCGAACATTGTGTCACTCGATCTTCGATGAAAAACTACCAGCTAACTCTCAGCAAACAGTTACTTCAGCGATCTTCAACAAAAGCAACAGGGGTTGTTGAAACGACGGGTCTTCTTTATGCGCACTCCGCGCTTGCTGTGCTGCTGTTTTTTACGCCGCTTAAGCCGTCTTGCTCAAAGCTCAACGAAATATTATTACTTACGATGAATTAGCTATTCGAATTAGATTTATGTAATTAATAATTTAAATGTCATTTAATTAATGACATTTCAGGCTTTTGTAATATTCATTGTAATATCAATTTACGAAAAAATACAAATACAAAAAGTAGTTTTATATTATTTACTAGTTATTCCTATGAAATAATAGATGATTAAAGCGAACTGTTCACAGGCAAGGAAACATGAAAACGATCGGGTTCCCGCGGGCAGATGCTGCGACCTTCATCTTTTTGGATCGCTTATTTCTGTGTATTGTATCTGTGCTGTGAGCCATATGAGATTGAAAAGAGTTGGTAATGTTTTATAAAGGAGCGGCTACATATTTCACTCGAACACGACTCTTGCATCAGTGTCCCAAACAATGAGCTTTGTGACGGATTTACCACCTCAGGGAGACTATTTGTCACGCCTTTTGAACTGTAGCTTAAGTAAAAATAGACCGTCTATATTGTATAAGGGGCAACGGAGCAGATGGGTCTCCTATATATGTGTTAGATATGTAACACCGAGCTTTGGTTGTGTTGCCGGTTTTTTACGCCGTTTAGGCGGTACTATTAAGGTCCTCCGATATCCTATTCACTGCAAAATACACTACAAGTACCGTTTCCCACTGAGTAATCTGTGAGCCCGCTGTCGCTTTGGACGAGCCAGCGCAATTGTCCGTCAGCATATGCTGCAGGCTCTCTCGCGGCTATTTGAAAGCACTTTCTCTGAAATCGCCCCAAGAAACAAAGAAGCAAAAATATACCTATGTCCATTTGATATAATTGTTTACTAATTAACATAATACATTTGAAGTTCGTTTAAAGTCATTTTGAAGGTCGGTGGAATAAAATCTCTTCAGTAAACAATGGAATGCGTGCTTTTCAGTTAAGCGACTAAGTACCCGGCTAGTGAACCGAACACTAAAAAATACCCACAGATTTCCTCCTGTCGCCATTTTCCTTACAAATAAAACTATTCAACAATGCAAATATTTTCCTGTTCAAATATTTCTTGGAGGTCAGATATTACCAATATCAATTCTAAATAAATGAACGCACTAGTCTCTTTGGGCCGGTTCGTCCGAAGTGATACCACGGGCTCACAGAATGCTCAGCGTAACACGCTACTTGTACTGTGTTTCGCAAAGTGAGTGAGGATATCGGAGGACCTTAAAAGTGTAAGGGTGGCGGTGTTCTCTTACCATATAGGAGACCCTCCTGCTCCGTTGTCCGCTATATAATAAAAAATAAAAACAATAGGACAGATAATATAGCTAAGAATACTCATTTTCATTTACTCATACTCACTTAAATAAATAGAAATAGTCATAATGCAGAAGAAAGTACCAAATGTGGGTTCACAACGTTGGGATTAGCCAAGGATAGCTATCGCGAGCCCGCAATGGCGACATGTTATCGGCCGTGGAAGAGATCGGAGATAAAGCCTTTGAGTGCGCCTCGTAAGTCGTAGCACAAACTTCTGTCGCTGCAGCGTGGCTGTCTCAAAAAGAATGCGCCCAGAGCGGAGCCGAGCCAGGATATAGTTGTAAGAGGCTGGATCACCTCAGTGAGATGAATGTCGTGTGCAGCCTTCGGATTGACAGTCGAGTGTTTCCGTTCGTTCGTTATAAATAATATATCTAATGAAGTATTGATTTGTGTTATGCGATTTTCCAAGTTTGAAATTCATGTTGCATTTTTTTTTGTGATTTACTTTTAAACGATAACAATGATTCAAATCTTTTCGTTAAGAGAAGAGCAGAAACTCGATAAACGAATACAGATACTTGAAGTTGATGAGTAGATTATGTGAATCACTACGTAATGTATTAAATATTTTGTCACTCTCTCGGTGACGTGCAATTGCTGCTGCAATAACTACGCAGAGACGCACAAAGGCACTGTAGTGTATTCGTTTGAAGGCTAAACCATATGTCAAACTTAACACGTCTTTCTCTTAGTTGAGCACAGTCACCGCACCAAATAGTGTTCGAAACACCTTTTCTATAAAGTTTGCTAGATCTGCTTGGACTTAACAACGAACTAGTTTGGTCAGCTGTGTTTTTCTAAGCTTATTGCTTGCGGGGAATGTCTGGGCGCCAGCCCAATTTGATCTTGGGACAGAGGGATGATCCAAAAGGCAGTCTGGCTTTTATGTAAACACAAGGCAGGTGCGCGATTAAAGTAAACGGCTTATGGCCTTGACAATGAAACATATATCGCATACATTGCTTGGGCTTTCTTTGAACGGGGGATTTTTTAAAGCCAACGCAAGTAACAAGTATGGTGGGTGTGGGGCTTTTTCGTTCAATTATGTTCATTATGCAGAGCAACGCAATTTTGGTTTTATTTTACTACAACTAGTGGCAGTGAGGAAAAAACTTTATATGTATATAGGTTTATCTCTCTTTACGAGAATCTATCCACGTGAAGTTTCCGGCTTGGGTTTCTGTTAAACATTTTCTTTGAATGTTAGCTCCCTAAGTTTTTCAATTTCCGAGCGCTGAGGATTTTTACAACTGTTCCCCAGACCAATATATAGGTTTTCGCAAAAGCATTCAAAGACAACGGATTAGAAAACATTCATGTTCACAGTCGAGAACGGTCAACCCGACAATTGACCACATGTTTCATGAATCATATTGTAAACCCCAAGAGTTTCTTTGATTCAACGCGCTTATCCCAGGAACCACTGCTGGTCCGATTTAAAAATTCTTTCAGTGTTGGATATTTCATTCATCGGTAAAACTATAAACTATCTCATTTTTAGGAAAATGGGAGGTCTTACTTAATGACACTAATGTAAATCTAAGTGTAAAAATTACCTTCTTCATGAATGAATGAAAGAATGAAAATCCTTACATCGCATGCGTCTTCAAAACTATTGCTTATAGAAAAAAATAATGTCCTACATCTTTGCAGAAAATATAATTACTTAAATTATGTAAAAAATTATAAAAATATTATATTGGCATTCTTACTAAACGCCAATAAGGTGTAGGGCGCAGGCTGTAAACAATATGAAACGATTACCGATCAAGGAGTTGTGTGTGTGGTAACGTAATTAGATATGATGTTTAAAATCCGCGCGAAGCTGGGCGTAGTAAACGTAGTAGACGTAGTAAACGTAGTAAAATCGTAAATAAGGTAAATGTGAAAAGGCCGCTAAAAGCTGGTGTGTGGGCATTCGCAATAACTACAGCGCGGGCAGTATTTATTCCCATCTGGGCTCACAAAACAGCCGCTCTTCGGCCAGACAATGAAAAGGGAAACTAATTTAGTAGGCAATGGTATTTGTGGCATTGTTTTATCGTCCATTTTAAGCATGAACATGGACCTGCTCACTTCTAAGGTTATTATTTGAATTGCTTGTTCTGTCTTTTCTTTGAGTGTTCCGAAAATATTTTATTATTAATATTTATTTCATGGGCACTATTATAAGGAAATGAAAAGTTCTAGCTCGTGCGCTTGAGTGAAAATACATGGCGCCAAGTGCCTTTACAGTTTTAGACAAAGATTCGCGAGGCCCGCCCATTAACGAGCAAGGTGCTCCAGAGTGCCGCAGTGCACTCTTTGCGGAACACTGTCTTACTGCACATAATTATATACTCTTTAGCTCTTTACTTACAACCTAAGAAAATACATTCCTTTGTAGAATGTAATATGAATATATAAGAAAAATATTTAAAAATAGATTCAGCGTGTGACAATAAACATCAATTTGTTTCTTTGAAAATGAAGTAAGTAAATTGTGTTTATTGAGCAGGAAAAATTCCAACTTCTAATTAAATGAAGCCGAAGAACAGTGTTATCTCAAAAAGTCCAAGAGTGCGTGTAACGCTCACGCGATGGAAGTGAAACTTCTTAGGCGTTGTACGAGATGGCAATTCAGTTAAAAATCAAGACATTATATAAAAATTTAACAAATCTTTTAATGATAATGTAACACTAGTAAATATACATTAATTATATCCGCATACTATACATTTAATATTTACAAATAATTGAATTACTATCATACTTCAAATATGATATGATTGGCTTATGATAACTGAAATGAGAGACAAATTCTACTCTGCTAATTGTTTAAATTTTTTGAGACAACTGCATCTATAGTCGTACCATATCTTGTTGTTAGAGCTGGAGAATTATTTATTGTTATTTTATTTTTTAATATTTCTTCAATTATTCAAATGAATATTTTCAATTTAATATTTTTACTAATTATTTTTATTTCAAAAATGTTTGATTGATTTTTTTATAAACTTTCTATTGAAAAAACCAAAAATATTTGACAACCGGATGGTACAGAGACGTAACGCCACATTGCCATAACGGACTTCCGTTGCATTGTCGTCCAGTTACCTCTTAATCGCACCTAAAGACGTTTTTCTTCAATAAAGAAACGACGATAAAAGTCTATCAATAGCACCTTACAATTCAGACAAATTATAAACTGGATTTAGTATGATGCAAGAATGCATCACTTTTTCTCGCCATTACGTGCTACTTGCAGAGCCGCGGGTGCGTTTCCGGCCTTTAAGGGAAGTGTACGCTCTTTTCTTGAAGGTCCCCAAGTCGTATTGGTTTGGAAATACCCCCGCTTGCAGGTGATTCCACAGAGAGGTGGTGCGCGGCACAAAAAGCCTTAAAAAAACGCTCAGTTGTGGAACGACAAACATCGAGGTGAAAGCGATGAAACTTTGCATTCTGCGTCGATGTTCGATGGTGAAATTCAACAGCAAGGATTAGTCCAAACAGCTTCTCCGAACAGTCCCCGAGATAGATGCGGTAGTAGATTCTGAGTGAAGCAACATCTCTACGCAACTCCAAAGAATCAAGGCGATCGGAAAGAATCTGGTCGCCATCAATTCGAGCTGCTCTACGCTGAATTCGATCTACAGGAAGAAGCTGATATTTAGGAGCTCCCGCCCTGTCCCGCTCCCATCCAAATTTTTAAATGTAAATAATAATATGAATATTGAAAATATTTGAAAATAAATTTTTCATTTTTATTATTCATTTATCTACATAAAAACATTAAAATGTTAAATATCCACTTTTATATTGAAAATTAATTCTTTACTATTACACTCTCCTTTGCTTACTGCTTTAGCAAAGGTTTTTTAGTTGATGTTATCATCTTAACAAAAAAAACTCAAAATAAAAAATATATTTATTTTCTCAAAATAAATTTATAGGTTGCCAATTTAACCTTATTTGTATAACACGTTCCTCTTATGAATATAAATTTACTGCTATTATAACATGTCGGTGACGAGAACTCATGAAATTACACCCATCCAAACTTTCAACGCGCACATGATACAGTCAGAGATATTTAACTTATTAGTGTATACGTGCACACAGGCCCCTGCGCGTGCGATCTTAGGTATAGATATACTATTATCATTAGCATGTCGGTGACGCGAACCTATAAGTTTTTCCCCTCCAAAAACGCTCAACTCGTCTAAAGAACTTTCACTTCAAAACTCGTTGTTAATTCAGTTTCAAAAAATGTTCGATTCTTAAATTATGTCAAAAAATTGTATCCGTGCTTAGCGTCACTATCATTGAATGAAATGACATGTTGTTTTGATTGTTGTGTGGTGTTAGAATGTAATGGTTTTAAATAGTGTTGTAATAAAAAAGTATGCATATGTAAAGGATTAATTTTTCTTAATAAGAACGCAACCGCGCTTAGCACTGTTAATGTCTATGAACGAAAAGACAGAAATGATTGAAAAGACATATGTTGTTGTTGAATCCTGAGTGATCTTCAAACTTCATTATGCTATAAATAAAGAAAAAGATCATGTTAAAAGAAACATTTATATTATTGTAAAAATAATCCATAGTAGAATAAACATTAATGTCGTTTCTTTGTTAATATGTTTTGTACCTATTAATTTGATTGTGTGAAATCCAGAAACATAAGGTATTTCGATATGTAATAAATAAATTTTTTGTACAAAAAATTGAAATTAAACATCCTATAATTACATATTAAGTAGTAAATATATGCAGTTTGTTAAGTTGTCTGAATCGAGGTACTAGGAATGTTATTGTCGTTTCTTTATTTTCAGAGAAATAGATTGAACATTATTTCTTACCCTGAAAACAGTCTTAAATACACGTCTGTAATGTAATAATAATATATTTTTCGAGGTTTTTATCACTTAAGCCCATAAACTAGATGCAAAAAAAACGGTGGGCCATTAAATTGTCTCAGTGTTTGTCAACGCGAGAACCGGGTTGACCGTATTACTCATTAAGATGTTCTGCACTGTGAACTGCTTTCAATGTCGAACCAGTAACGAATAATATTCCTTCGGAAACCATTTACGGTTATAAACTTATAAATTGAGAAGTGGTTTGATTGAATGAAACCGGCTTTGCCGTTAAAGATGAGATATTCTATCATCTTCACTTGTGCTTATATAAACAGCGCGATCCCATCACAATATCTAAACAGATACAACGAAAAGCATCAAATCCCCTCCCGTCACAACATGGTTCTGCGAAAGAATAATATTTGTGTGCGTTTTAATGAGGCAAGTGCGGCCGCCGCAAGGGATTGGATGAACTGGTGGCGCACGCTGTAAAAAGGGTTCGCGCGGAGCCACCCTCGAATCGGCCTTTGCTTTGTTACACGCAAATTACTTTTGTATTATCCTCTGTAACGACTACAAACGATTTTTCCTAATAATAAAGCCGTGTTAAGAATTTCGTCTTGCCATTACCGAAAAATACATGGATTGTTCATGACCAAATCTTGCTACGTTTTGGCCCTTATCTCGTATGTCTGTGGGATATTAACAGTAGCTGTCACGGCTGTCAAGCCGCACAGCTAAGTGCTCTTATTAGTCGGCAATATCGTTGAGGAACTGTTCCGCTCAGTTGGACTAGCTATTTTGTTCATAATTAAAATCGACTCTTTTAAACGCCGTCCATTTTCACATTCAATTATGATGGCGAACGAAGCGGGTCCACGTACTTTCACTGCCTAATGAGATTTGCACGAATAAAGGCAATAAAAGAATGAGTGAGACGTAACAATATCACGGGGCCACTTACACGAGATTACTTTCGTATCGGAAGACGCATTCGGCGACCTCATGTTTTTCTTTCATTTCAGCACATATTATTTTCGAAACGAATTACTTTCTGTTGTGTACGTTCTGTCATGTTGCAGTCAGACGTTTTTGACGTGACAACGTCTTATAATTCGATAGAGCCAGCTGCACGCACAAAAAAACATGACTCATGCGGCGTTTACTCGCTCTGAGGCGTACCATGTAAGGCTTGAAGTGCAAGCGAGAGCGCAGATTGAGCGACAAAGAAGCACAATCGGTCTTTGCATTTGGCAGCGTTCGACATCCGTCTCTGTCCTATTTAAGTGAGCGATGCGTGTGCGGGGACAGCTGCTATACTATAGTACATTTACATGTTTTGATAGAGTATCAAGTGCAGTGAAAAGTTAATGTGGTATCAATTGTTTATAGCAACGATGATTACAGCGATAAAGGTAATGATTCTTTTGATATTAATTATATATTCAGTGATATATTGTCTAATATTCGTGTATTCATCATTAAAATGAATAGCATCGGTCTGCTCGTGCAGCGATTGTAGGTTATGCTATAATTGACAAAATTAAAAAAATAAAAAAACTGATGGTTTTACTATTCAATCGAAATAATTATCGCGAGTAGCTATAATTTAAAAAAATTAAAACATAAATATAAAATCTTCCACATATGACAACACCGTGTCTGAAATGACAGATTGGACCAGCCATCCGTCAAAGGGAACATTTCCTCCTACATCAAACACATTGAGGCGGGCTTTTTAAAAACTAGATTTACGAAAATATTAATGTTTCCAAATTTTAAATTTTAAATGTAAGATTTATAAACAATTCCAAGGTCTGATCATTTGGTTCGGATGCGTAGATACGGAAACGCAGATGCGTGACAATTGTGATCCAATTGCAATTGAAAAGTTTGAATTTGTAACCCGGCAGAATAATCGAGCAGAATCTGAAACAAATGCAGCAGGTGGAGTGGCAATATATAGAAACTTATCATCGACATCCATATCCAAAATTCTCAACGTTCAAATTTCGGATACATCCAGGCATATTAGAAACACTGGTGACGTTTGCTTAGCAGAAGTTACATGCTTCACCACGTTCAAAATGGTTCTTGGCGCAGTTTATATTCATCCTGGAGCAAGTATTTCTAACATCAGTGTTCTGCTACATCAAGCACTATTTCCGTATGTTTATAACAGCCAGTATGTACATCCCATCATGGAAGTTGATACCGATATACCAATTCTTCTTTGTGGCGACTTCAACACAAATGTGAAAAATGACGAAACATTCATCAAATTCAAGAAAGACATGTTTAATGTCGATTGTGCATCAGACGTTAATAACTCAACAACACTAGGAGGCACCACCATCAATTTGAATTTTTCAAGACACACTCGAAACACTCCCCTCTTTCATTTCCTACTTTTCCTATCATCGTCCTATTCTCAACAGAATAACACAGATTATAAGAAATTAAATATTACACATGTTTAAAAGTTATACTTTTAAAAACTATTAAATTGTAAAAAAAGAATTGACAAAATTGTATTTATGCGCACAAATAAATCTAACTTGATCAATTTCATTGTGACTTCCAAGAACCTCCTTCTCTATATACATACAAATCTATTAAACAAATGAAATGAATTTTTTTTTTGAAAAATGCTACCATTCCATCAGTATTTTCTTAAAACGTTGTCACGTTCAACTATTGTCAGTAAACCAACTTTACAGACAACTAATTTTTAATCTGCTTAAATAGCCTCCGATATTCTTACTCACTCAGCGAAACACTACAACTACCATTTCGCGGTGAACATTCTGTGGCCCCATAGTATTACTTCGCTCGATTTCACTCAATTAATGAGTGAGCATGGCTCTCCCACGGATGTGATACTCGGACGACAAATTTTCCCAATAGATGTGATGAAGTAAATATGATTTATGCCTCCTAACACTTAATAAATACATTAAAATGAAATTAGCATGTGACACTCACGAGTTAGGTCTATATAGCGAAAGGCCCAGCGCATCGAGCATGGCCCGGCAGGTAGTGAGAGACACCCTCGGGAAGAAGTGGCCGGCAAGGTCTGGTAATGTCATTAGGAGCTCCGTGTACTGATAGGGCTTTGCATTTATACATGGCACCATTGTGTTTTCTACTAACGCCTTCTGTACCTGTAAAATTATGTTCTAATATTAAAAATGCGACTTTACGACTCCAATAATACCTGTGACTATTGGGTATACGTTGCTTTACAGAGAAATTTTAAAAAAATCGTCTTTTGAAATGCTCATTGGTCCGCTTTAAAGAGATTGGTCAATGAAACAGACACAGAAATATGCTTAGCTAGCCAAGCATGAGCTATCACTGATGGACTATGTACCTTATATGGTGTATGGTTTCCACTGATATTGATGTCGGGAATAGCTGTGAGCCTTTTCCTCGTGTCCCCGGCGTGCGAGGTTGAGTGGCCGTTCATCGAACCACTCGCTTGTACGGAAACACTGCAATATTTATTTCAGTTAAGTCGTTTAGTGACAACACCTAAATTATGCTTCTTTCTTAGAGGCCGGCAACGCATCCGCGGCCCTGCAAAGACTGGGGTATCCATGGGCTGAGGACCGCTTACCCTAGGTGAGCCTCCTGCTTGTTTGCCACCATTTCTAATTCTTATAAAATATCATAGAAAATTTGTTTTCAGATAAGTGTAATTCTTTACACGTTGTGAATGAAATAATATTTGAATCATTATATGTGTAGGTATTAATAAATTTGACTATCTTAAGTTTAGATGATTATGTATGTACTTCAAAACGGCTAACATGTACTTGTGTGATGTTAAAAATTTAATTATTATTGGTTATATGACAACACATATATATATCTCCAACTTCAAAACAGAGAAAAACCAAAAAATTGGTTGCCTGTAAAGTCGGTATACGGGCGAAAGTTTTACGTGACAACGACTTTGAGTGGTAAAATAATTTT
>DWCF01004269.1:0-16960 GCA_018230265.1 Delias oraia
CCACTTACGAATCAGCCAGCTGTCATTTATATAGATGAATTCAGCTATCAGTCCATAAAAAGTGCTTAGTTAGCAGCTAAGCTGTAAAAATGATTCCCGCACTCAATGTAGGTGGCCAAGAGATGACACTACGGTGGATGTGTGGCAAAAACTGATGATAATGACACTCACTATTTGCGCAAAGGGAAGAAAAGACTTCGTACGCCGGCCGAATAATGATGCGCGTATAGAGCTACGAATGTTTAGACCTCTTTATAGAAAACTCTTTATAGGAAAGAACGATTTTAAATATACGTAGGATATGTTTTTTCTCTTTGTTATGGTACAGCGGGGAACGGAGCGGGTGGGATTTTTTTATGGTAAGAGTTCACCGCTGATCATGAATCCGCGCTTCAATTCGAGCTTTACACTTATACGCCGTTTAAGCCGTATAATTTCACGAGCCTCCGATATCTTCATTCACTCGCTGAAACATAATAAAAGTACTATTTCACGTTCACATTCTTTCAGACCATGGTATCACTCCAAAACGAGCCATCCCAAGTAGTACGTCAGCATATGCTTCAATACAAACACAGTACAAGTACTTTTACACAGTACAAGTTAAATGAGTGAATATACGGATGCTTGTGAAATAAAATCGCTAAAGCGGCGTAAAAAGGCGGCAACAGAATAAAAGCTCAGATTCGAAAGCTGTTATTTTTGGATGGCAGTGATCTCTCGCCATGGAAGACACAGATTGCCTGCTATACAATAAAAAAACTAAAACAACTGACTTTTACTAAATATTCGCAATTACGTTTCGTCTAAATATACCTAGAGCTATATTATAACAAAATTGTAGATATATTTTCAGTGACATGGCGGAGAGGGGATCCTTAAGGAATGGTAGGATTGGAGAGTATCTGTAGAGGTCACGTAACTTAACGATACTGAATTACTCGTTTGTGCAAAGTGATCCTTATTGTTCGCGATAGTACAAAGGGCACATCGACTTTTATTGTGTTGATATTGAATGAGCTTTGATATGGATAGATGTAAAAAAAATCATGCGAATTGTTGACGGGATATTTGTCGAGAAGGTACAATACTAGAAATTGTAACTTGACGACATTATTGCGCCTATTTTGCGTGGAAGAACCGGCGGCATCATTCATCCCGACCTAGATCCTGGAGGAAGCTCAGCAGGTTCTTCACGTTTCCGGCTACCTCCTCCAACGACCCTGGTGTCCCGAGTTTCTGCGTCTTGTATAATCCCAACCCAGAGCATTCCAGTAGGATGTGGTTGGCTGTGTCGTCCGCAACCATGCATGCTCTGCACAGAGGACTGTCGGTACATACCACGAAGTGTGCGCGCCAACATGGTGTTTACATACAATACTAGTTCGAATAGAATACGATGAAGTGAATTAGGAATTATATGATCTTATTTTATTATAGTATAATTGGACAATGTTACAGGTGGGTCTCCTATATGATAAGAGAACGCCGCCGCCCATAGAAAACCACGCCACATTCCGCGCATTTGTTGTGTTGCCAGCTTTTTCCGCCACTTGAGCGGCATTTTGAATGGCCTCCGATATGCTTACTCACTCAGCGAAACATAGTAGAGACGCCGTTTCAACCACAACTATTACTTCACGTTGTTCTATAAGTATTTCTTTTATATGTTATTATTAAGAACTACATCTCTTATCAAATTTTTCTCTTAAATTCTATAATTTTAATAACTTAAGCTACTAAAAAATAAAACATACCTTATGTTTAATATTTTGAATAATAATGACACATTTTAGTATGTAACTATTATGTATATTGATATTCAATTAAGACATGAAATATCAAAATTTTATTCCGAAACCATGTTAAAGTATACTTAAAAGAAAGTCAATAACCGTATCCCAATATCCTAGCAAAATAATTACTTTATAATAATTAATTTATTTTAATATTGCTACTATAACTTGTAATAAGTCACACTGAATAGAAAATATATAGATTAATATAATAAAAATAATTTAATTAGTATTTTTTTTGTTCAGAAATTAATTTAAAGGTTTTAGCAAAATATTATTTTAATATTAAACAAAAATACTATACTTATCAAATATAATACTAAAAATATAAACATATTTATTAGGTATACTTATTTAATTAATATTTATCACATTATAGTCTTTGTTATTGTGTAGGGTAGGTCGTAATTCTTGTGTATTAAGTGTAACGCTTTTAAAATCTTATTCAAACTTTGTAATATCAACTTGCCCCTTATAAGGGTCTCAATAATACTGTGAAGCCATCTGTGACAAGCGAGGGTATCGATACAGACATATTTTTAGAATTTTTTTCAAAAAGGGAGCAGATAAATTACTACAATCCAATTGCTTTACGCTCGTGTGAGAATTAGGTGATTTTTGCGTTGTTGTTTATTAGGCCCGGCGGCGATTTAATACCGTTTTACTTATAACAACTTCTTAAATCGTCGTCTGATAGACGGAGATCGCCGTGGCAAATCAACAGAGCGGTAATCCGTATTTTGGTGGTGTGGCTAGTTTTTTAAAAGCGTATATATATTTGGTCTCCGATATCCTCGCTTATACTGAAGTTTTCCATATGATACGAATTTATTTGAATCACAATTACGTATTATAATTTTAATTCATTAATGTTTAATACCTACAAAAATATAATAGCTTCATTTTTCTCAAAAGCTCCATATTTTATGTTTTAAAAACTCAATATTCACTTGTGATAAACTGTGAGCGAAGGCGTTTTGCAATATTTACAATTATTTTTATTAATTAGATTGTAAGGTTAAATATTGAGAGTTGGTTATAAGCCCATCATTAAGCGAGAGGTACAAGGTTCCATCCCCGATTCGTATACAATTTGACTGTGGCCGTTAAAGTATCAGAACTCCAGCGTGGGACTCCCAGAACACCAGCGTGAAACACAACTTACACTATGTTTCATTGAATATTTTATGGGAGACCCACATACTATAGAATAAAAACATAATCGTCTACAAACTTAGACTAATGACGTAACAAAAGTTATCATATATTTGTAGATATGTAAATTTTTATTGATTTATTTCAAAATAGTTAACGTAAAATAAGATATTAAACGGCGTTATTAATCACATTAACGGCGTTATATTTTGAAATGTAATAAATGCCGTTATACTCATAACAAATGCTAGTAAAAACTGTCACTATAATTTTGAACACAGATTGTTGCTTTCACATTATGGATTTAGAAAGGGGTTGGAAGCGTTAAATTCGTCACACACACGACGCTTAATGGAATTTTAATTTTTAAATTGGATTTTTATATCGTTTTAAATTGCAGATACACGATGGACATACAATTTATGTATTCTTATATACTTTTGGCACGTTCATACATTTTGTTACTAAATGACCCAGTGCAGTAATTCTCGAAATGCTCTAGGTGGACTTGGTAGCGGGTGACAAAAAATGGACGTCTACAATAATTGTAAGTAGGGTTACATGTAAATTAATTTGGTTTCAACTATAACGAACTAAAATGTTGGCTAGATTTCTCCTTTTAATAGTGATAGGCAGATAATATTTGATAAAGCTCGGCGACTATTACTTGCTAAAACATTATATTCAGTACAGCCCACGAGTTCTCAGGCTGCTTTATGCAGGAAAGATCGCTCTGGTCATGTTTTTCTTATTGAAATAGGCCCATAAGCTCAGGGTCGCTCAGCGAGCTATAGAGAGAGGAGATCCGTAGATGAACTAAATTCACCGACATAGCCCGCTGAATTAGCAAGCTAAAGTGGCAATGGGTAGGCCACATTTCACCATTAGTGGACGTCCTAAGGCTAAAATGATGATAAATTATGATGATAATAGTGGAGCTATCATTCGATTTGAAAAATATACCTCTACAAGAAAAACCAACAACATCAGCCAGTAGTCATTTAAAAAAAGGGCATCAAACAATGAGATTGTATTACTTAAATTACGTAAATAAAGTAGTAGTCTAATGCCATGAAGGCAAGTAAAATAACACTCAAAGAGTTAAATTTGAAAGACAATTTCGTTATCATATAGCGAATACCTATTTTACACCGGGGATAGAACCCTGTACACATGGCCATTGTACAGTAACACAAAATACCTATAAGGTCGCTTGAGGCTTGTTTTAAGGCTGAATAAATATGATGGCTTTATTCATATTCTACAAGAACTTAACTAATCTCTGAGCAGTTTATATAGTAGTTTTAATTGTATTTAATACTCTTAATGATACTATTTGTTCAATAACGCGGGAGAGTCATGCTGAAGCATATGCTGATGCCACTAATTAGGCCTTATTTGGTTATTTCGCAGAGTGAGTAAGGATATCGGAGGCCCTTAAAAATGGCGCTTAACTGGCGAAAAAGTCGGCAACACAAACAATGCGCGGACTGTGGCGCGGTTGTCCAAGGGCGGCGGTGTACTTTTACCACTCACTCCTCTGTCCGCTATATTACAAAATAACAATATTAAACTGCATGGTTAGGTTCAAAATTTGACAATTTTCTACTTAATTTTCATGGAACACCAAAACAATACAAAACATTAATAACGGTCTTCGTTTTGAACCCCTCTTAAACAATGACCTCTTAATTTCAACAAGAATGGTAATTTCAAAACTTTTATACAGGAAACTCAGTCTTAAACTCTATGCTTTAAAGTTTAAAAACCCGTAACGCGTAGAATTGCATGTGAGATTTTATGAATGAACTAAAATTTGCTCCAAACTTTATTAGGACAATAATGATGTGCTTAAAAGTTAAATGCGTGAATTTCTGGTGTATATCAGTCAACTACTGTTTGCATCTTTCAACACTAATTTTTTTTATTTAATTGTTGGCAAACGAGCAGGAGTTTCACCTAGGGCAAGCGGTCCTCCGCCCATGGACACCCCCAGCCCTTGTAGAGCCACGGGTGCGTTGACGGTACTACATATAAAACCGAATACCGTAACTTTGGTAAATAAAAACAGTTGATTTAGAAATATGTCTATAATATTCGTTAATATATAGAAATTCTTTTCAGTATAAGAGATAAGAATGTTGTTTTAATATATATATGTTTATTATAACTGATTCATTTATACACAATTAATTTACGGAAACAAAGAGGAAAATGTGCTGGAAGCTCACCTAGGAAAAGCGGCATGGACAGCGCCAGCTGTCGCTAGGCCGCGACTGCTTTGCCGGCCCTTTAGTAGTTTTTTAAAGTCCTCACGTCGTTTTGGTTTAAAAATAGCTCTGCTGGCAGTTAATTCCTCAGAGTGGTGGTGCGCGGTACAAAAGCCCTAAAAATACTCAGAAAATATATATACCGTTTTACAGAATGCTCAATGTGAAACGGTACTTGTACTATGTTTGCTGTGAGTGAGTATATCGGAGGCCCTTAAAAGTGCCGAGTCTCCTATATGGTAAGAGAGTATCGCCGCCCATGAACAATCGCACCCCAGTCCGCGTATGGATTGTGTTGGCTTTTTACTCTTTTTAAGCGCCACTTTTTCAAGGCCTCCGAAATCGTCACACACTCTGCGAAACTCTGTACAAGTATCGTTTCACGCTGTATTTAAATTTAAATTATTAATATTTAATAATATTATTATTAATTATTATTTATTTATTATTTATTAATATTATTTAATATTTTGAGTATTCTATGAGCCCGTTCTATTAATTTGGACGAGCCGGTCCTATTAGTGCGTCTGCATATGTTTCAGCGTGGTAATTCTTCTTAGTTACCAGACAGTTAATACAAATTAACGAAATATTTTGTTTTTACGTGTATATATAGGTACCTTTACCAAAAACTTGTAACAAATAACATTTAATATCAGTTCGCATTTACTATCAGATATTTTATATCGTTCCTCGTTCTTATTTACTTAATTGGTGTTTCGTACGAAGACAGCGGTAAAGTAATGAATAGACTTCCTTTTTGAACGCGATGTGAATCTCTAATCGTTTGATATCATTGTATGTTGTATGAAATTATATTTTGTCGTGTTGAGTCACATTTCCTTATGACTTTTTAATGCTTGTTCAAAAAACTTATCACGGATATGTATTGTCGTGTGTTTGGACTACGGATATTGTATCAAATATTTTTAAATTCATTTTCGACAGCCATAAAGCATTTTTGTTCGAGTACGATAACTTTTAAAAATATTTACTGTGTATAGTTAAAAATATTTAATTGAAAATTAGCCTCAAAGATGTATAAAAGTATATTCAACTACCTACAATGTACAATGTGGAACAAAAACATTATATTTTTCCAATTTTTACAATTTATTTCAACTAAATGTTATATTTGTTTTTATAAAGTTTTATTTTCAAGCTCTTGTAATAAATGGGTTGTAAATATGGTTTTTAATGATGCCTTGTGTGTCTAGGGATTAAATACATTATTATTAAGTAGAAAATAAGTAATTAGAAAATCTCCGTATTCGTAGCATATTGTAGGTTGAAAGCCAAGATCAACTTCAATCTCAAGACCAAACGGAAACTCGCCAATTGTTTCTCGAAACTTCAATTCTTCCGCATCCTTCTCGAACATTTCCAACGAGCAATTACTATTTGGAAAAACTTATTCATTGAATGCGCATTCTAGAAGACTTAAGGCAATTGATTATTTCAATATTAATTTAAATAATGCTAATCAAGACTAGCATTGTTTTATATTGATTTAGATACTGGTTGTGATTTGTTTTATTATATAGCGAGTAACGGAGCAGGCAGGACTTCTCTATAGTAAGAGATCACCGCAACCCATAGACAACGGCGCTACAATTCGCGCTTTGGTTGTGTTACCGGTTGTTTATGCTACTTAAGCGGTATAATTTCAATGGCCACTCCTCACTCACTACATACATACTGTTTTATGCTAGTATTCTATGAGCCCATCAGCATATGGTTCAGCATGGCTCTCACACAGGTAAGAAAGAGTTATACACAGTGTCCAACATCAAGCCTTTCCAAAGACGGAATAAATTAAAAACTTTTTTGAGACTGGGGATCGAACCCGAAATTTCTGGCTTATAAGACCACTTACCTACGACGCTTTCAAAATATCAACAATAGTATTATATTCAATAATAATTGACACTCTGCTAACCAAACTAAATAACTATCAAAGTTCAATTAATACACCGAAAGAATAGTTTCTTACATCTTTTAGTTAAAAGCTTCAACGCAGTTTAAAACCATACTCATATGTTTAAAAACACAGAGATAAAATGTATTCAATTGCATCGCTGTTTTAGCTACTATAGTGGCAAGATAAAGTGTACAAATAAATATTTAATAAATTCTTTAAATATATAAAACATTCCGAATATCAAGAGAAATAACATCAATGTACGCTTTTTAACAGCATTTTATTAACAGCAAAATTAATTCCCATCTACATTTGTTAATAATTTATTGAAAACGGAAATAATTTATACGTAGTAGGTGTAAAAAGTAGAAAAGTTATGGTAATGCGGCAAAAAAGGCATTCGAGTAATATGTACTACGTTTGCATTCAATACATTGCATAGATACGGTAATTTAATATTGATATAATTATACGTAAGTAAGATAACATCTGCAGTTTGCGCTATGTTAATTTTGTTCCAGAGAACCGCCTGTACACAGCTAACGCTACGCCAGATGAATTTAAACTAAAACTTTATTTTGGAAGGGCCGCGACTAAATAATTTAAGGTTTATCTTTCACCTGTGGTAGAGCCATGCTGACGCAATAATTCGGCCGGCTGGTCCGAAGTGACACCACGGGCTCACAGAATACTCAGCGTGATAGATGATATCGAAGGCTCTTAAAAAGTGGCGTATAAGCGGCAAAAAGCCGGCAACACAACCAATGCGTGGACTGTGGCGGGCTTACTCATGGGTGGCGGTGTACTCTTACCATATAGGAGAACCACCTGCTCTGTTGTCCACTATACTATAAAATAGACTACCGTAAGGACGTCTCCTGCGAGACATGAACTTCTGTTTGGGCCATCGCGGGGTCATGGACCGCCTGAGTAACCGGTCGGAAGCTCACCGAAGTTTGTCTTGTGAAACGGCTTTCATATAGGAACATCGTTAATAATATTGGATACGGAAGGATGACGTTTACCGGTACGTAACCTAGACCGACTTACGTGACACATTTAGACGATACTACACGTCATTCAATTGTTTTGCCTTCCCAGAACCCCTCCACTAACACTAACTTTATAGTAAGGTATTATAGTTCCAATTTTTTTTACTTTTAAACATTATAAAGAATCGTTTGTATAGGAGAATAGAGAAGTGTTTTAAAAAAAAATCTCTATGTAAGTTGTATAAACAATACTCCAAATTTGTTTAATATTCTAAATTAGTTCTTGACATTGGCGCTTAGTAAAATATTTAGCAATTCATTTTTATAAGAAGATTTGTGCCTATTATTTCAAGTAAAGCTTTTATATACAAATACATAATTGTATCACCCGGGAATTTTTGTAACGATTTATTAAAATATACCAAATAGATATCATTCCGCAGTTAATTATGAATAAATTATTAATTTGCCTTATTTGTATAAATATATGTATCATTTTCAATATAATGTATAATATTAAAAATAACTGCTCTCTTTAAGTTAGATAATAATTAAGGATAAAAAAATAGATAAAAATCCTTTTGGCAATGACCTTATAAATCAGCTTTTATAAAGAAGAAGGAATGCAAGAACTACATACCAGTTAAATTGTATCTAAAAATATATTAGATTTTTAAATACATTTTTCTTTACAAGTAAACATAAAACACAGACAGTTACTTCACCAATACCGACAGTTTTTCTATATAAACTGTATAGATAAACTTAAGGTTTTAAATATAAGATAGATTTAAATTTGATCGTTTGAACGCTGTATTTGTGAAGTCCCCTTTGCGGTTGAGACGCGACTAGTCAACTTTGATATGGTATACGTAACAATCTCGCCACCTACTGCAAAGTAAACTTAATACAAGCTGTGAACTTTCACGTGATTGTGAATTTGAAAAGTTTCAGTGCTATATCGCCTTTCGTCACAAACAACGTGAAATAGACTTTGAGACCCAATGATAGAGTTACATTTCACGCTAGTTTCATACTCTATTAATTTATATGCTTTTAGTAAATTAAATACCATTTTCTATACTCGGAAATATTAAACCAACGAAACATAAATATATATATCCTTATACTTTGAACATTTCAAAGTATTTTCTTAATCAACAAATTGCTTTATTTTATTTACTTGTAGTTACGTCATTTATAGTGTATTTAATTTAAGATCGAAATGTTTTTTTTACTGTATAGCTCTAGCAACGGAACAGCTGGGTTTTCTCAATGTAAAAAATCACTGCCACTTATAAACAATCACGCACCACCGCTTTGCTTGTGTTGCCGGCTTTTTACGCCGCCTGAGCATACAACTTCACGAGCCTCCGATATCCTTATCTCGGCGAAACACTTCAAGTAGATATTGTTTTACGCATTCCGTAACTTTATAGTACATCAGTACCTACAATTACTTTTTCCAGTTGATATTCTGTGAGACCGTGGTAACTTCGGATGAACTGGCCCGAATAGTGCAACAGAATGGCTCTCCTACTTAGATTAATTACAGTTTTCTGCTCTATCGGCATCGTATGAAGTTTTAGCGACTACGCTCATGAAATTGTTACTTGCTACTTAGTAATGTGCGTGCAGAGCCCAGCAAGTAATTAGTACGTGAAACGGGTAAAGAGAATTCGTTGCAATTTAACAGTGCAAGCAATCTGCATTCACTAGAAGCTTCTGTAAAACGACTGAATAAACAGCCCGACGATGCTATGAACTTTTGCAAATTGCTTTAAGCTGCGGAGCGGTAGCGTTTAACAAGAACTGGCGTGAATACTGTTCCGCTTAAACCCTGTTAAGGGCAAGCTTTTTATTGCGTTTCAAGTAATTTATATATTATATTCATTACGGTATGCGCTAATACAACCCGTGATAAGCTCGTTAGTATTAGCTAGAGACAACGTAGTCGGTATGTAAAAATATAAATTTAATTTAATTTTATCAAGTTGATAGTCGCAATTAACTTTACCATATTTTGCGTATTGCGATAGGATTGCGAATTAGAACCGCAGGGGATAAGGCGGCATAATTTCCGAATCCAGTTTCCCCTTGAGCTCTACAGTCCAAATAGTCTTGGATTCGCACTAGGTATTTACCCTACGGACTTCAAGATATGAGATACATTCTAGGCCTCCTGCGTTTTAAAAAAACACATTCAACTGAAGTGACTAGAGTTCTTCACGGCACCTAGATAGAGTCACCAAACTACTACTATAAACTTATATATTATTACACCTTATGATCTCTTAGCGTATAGGAGACCCACCTGCTCCGTTGTCCGCTATGGAATAAAAAATAAAAATAAATAAAATATCAAACACACCTCTAATAAATTTGATTAATCTGATTTTCAATTTCATTTCCAACATTTTAAAACACTCTTCAGACAAACGCTACTCTTTCAAGACCGAAATTACAAATAATTACAAATTACAATAAATTGTGACCGGGCTTCGAACCTGATATCTCTCTCGTCGTGGTAGGTATTTAAAACCACTTAGATACGAGGCTCTCAATTAATTTTAACACAATCCAAAGATAAAAATCTCACTATATATCTAATATATATAATATAACATGAATAATTTTGTCATAATGATTCATTATATTAAATTTGTTGATATATTTAAATAATTATTTTTCTGCACATTTTATACTATAGAAATATTAAATCTCACTATGTAGATTAGAAGGGTAATGTCACTTAATAGATATAGGCCCGTCTTTAGTAGGAGATTTCATAATTTTTTTAACTAATATGTGTAATAAGAACAGAAATGGAGGCATAACAAAGGACACATTATTAATGACTGTATGCCAAACATTATCAAGTACTTACTTTACAAAAAGGCCGAACAATGAGACTTAGTAATTTAACATATAGACCCTGCATTTGTATTGTTACAGTGCATTGCAACGTGCACTCGAAAATGTCCAATTAGTGATAACTGTGCCTTAAACAAGAAGCTAGAGGGCCGAGGAGAACTTGCGAACAAAACTATGTGGTGGGAGAGAAAGAGCCGCAGCCCGAGGGCGCCTCCCTGCGGAACACCTCGCAATATTGCTTGCATTATACCAGCGTACCTACTCAATACACAATTCTTGTTGTAAATAAATGTTTGATAGTAATTAATTTTCTCTGTATTTTTATAATATATGTAAAGAAAACTTGGACTCCTTATTAATTAAGATTGTATTATTATCTACCATATACAAAACCTAGATGACATTTTATTTTTTTATTAAAAAATTATTATTTTAGGAATTATTAATTTATATTGTACGAATAATAGTTAGATTATAAGTGAGGGCCTTAAATGTAGTTTTATAATGTTATTTTTAGTTTTTACAAGAAAATATAAGCTCAATTGCGTTTCTCTGTATAATCCAAAAATAAAGTAAAAAAAAATCGTGTCAGATACACTAATTGTAACTCAAGAAACTCAAAAACAGCATAATTAATTGATTTGACTGAAAATTAGATTACTACCAGAAGAAGGACATAGGCTACTTATATCCGAATACAAAAATGGAGATACATATTTTAGTATATTTATTATTTAAGCCCATGGATTGCTTCTGGATTATAATTGGAAATCCTAGTTTTCGTACCGGCAGGACAATATTTCATTTTTATCACAATTTCGGGTCCACTAGTCTAATATATAAAATTCTCATGTCGCGTTGTTGCTTGATCGATTCTCATGAAATTTTGTTAGTACATTGGGTAGGTCTGACAACCAGAAAATATCTTACATCCCTTATGCCTTCCCTATAAATTGCATTACTCATTATTAAACCCTAAATGGTAATGATTGTTTACCCCATTTTTCTATGAATTCTATGATCCTTACACAAATCCATATTTTTTAATAACGATTTTAGTATATTATTAATTTAGACATAAAAGGATTAGATTATAGGATTAGAGGAATCGGCATAAACTAGTGTTTATGCCGATGTATATCTTAGTAGATCAAATTGATATGCCCAATCTTCCTATATGGAGTCGATACGTGGATAATATTTGCTCATGAGCAGCAATGGATTGATGTATTTGAAAAATGTGTTGGCACCGAATAATAAGAATACCTAGGACTGCGAAACACACCATTACACATTTTTTTTATTCTATATAGACAATGGAGCAGGTGGGTCTCCTATATGATAATAGAACATCGCCGCCCATGAACAACCGCGCCAAATACGCGCATTGCTTGTGTTGCCGGTTTTTTACGCCGCTTAAGCGGCATTTAAAAGGCCTCTGATATCTTCACTCTCTCTGCGAAACACAGTACAAGTACCGTTTCACGTTGAGTATTCTAAGAACCTGTGGTATTACTTCGGACGAACCGGGCCAATTAGTGCTTCGGCATAGTTTCAGCATGGCTCTCTCACGGGTGCAACACTATTAAAACACTCGCCCCGCCACTATCAAGCCCTTCCAGATACCGAATAAATTATAAATTAAATTTTAATTTTTCCGGACCGGGATTCGAACCCGACACCTCCTTCTTCATGGCACAATTTTAAAACCATTAAGCTTGGAGATTCTTAAAGTTCAAGTCATTTTCCAAATTTTTCATGATTGTAAGAGACGTGCTGGATAGAAACCGTTGGAGGCAGATTGTCCGTTCCGGATACAACCTTGATGCTGAACACGTTAAACTTAAAACATTGTAAGAACAAAAAAAAATATTGAAAAGTTTTGAAGGTTCTTGCCTTTTCTTTATAAGAAGAGGCGTAGGATTGGAACAGGTGTAGAATCATCCCCTTGACGATTCAAAATAGCTTATAATAAGTTCAATTGAATAAAGATTTTTTTTTAATTTGATACTCAGATATGACGAAAAAAGAGATATTGAACCTATTATATTATTGTAATAAGTAATAACGTTTTGAATCATTATGAGATTAAATTAATTCAAGTTTTAGTTTAAAACAATGCATCTCTAATATCTATATGTTCTTGTTGGTTCATTAGGACGCGATCAGCCCACAATTTTGTTGTTAAGATTATGTTCCAAAGAAACCCCCATCCGGTCTTTGATTCAACAAGACTCACACGACATATTTAATTGATTGTCTTAAGACATATTCTTTATTTTAAATATACATGCAATTGGATTTTATAACAAACATACGTATAAGTAATAATTTATACAACTAAAGCATTAGTATGGTAAATATTTAAGTGACATAATAAAGCTGATCTGGAACCGGTTCAGATAATTGATGGTTACATATAGAAATTGGGTGTAGATAAAAAAACACTGAAATAGTAGCATCTGCTGGCAGAATATTATCTTTTGTCGTGTCCAATGCATATATCGCGATGTGTACATGAAAATGGGCAGACATCGGTCCTCCGATGTCCGACATGTCGCTCCTATCTGTTTAGATGCATTTGTCGTTTAAACACCAACCTATAATAAATCAGACCTCTGCACTCGCGTTCTTCCACAACACATGTAACCGATGTATCAACGATATTTTCAACTGTAACGGCTTGAGATAAGTCTCAATTTCCAATGTCGGTTTACCTGTTCGTCTTACCTGTCAGTCGACTCTAATTTAAGCCTATCTCGAATCCACTACGGACACTCTTCATTCAATACTTTAAATGAGATTCTTATCGCGCGTCCTTAAATAGATTAGTAGATTAATGATGTCTGTAATAATTAATAATGGATCGTGAATTTTACAACAACAATAAAAGCAGTTCGGACGCCGGTCGTAAAATGTTCCTGGCATTTTGCGTTGTTCTCAATCCTTTAAGTTTATGATACGTCAATATGTTCCATATATTTACTTCGTCTTAATTACAATCGAGTTATCGTCTTCACTTTATGGTGCTATAGATTTTTTCGTATTAGCGCCGCAGTGTTCTTTGGTGGTGCGATAGCCCTTTATTGATATGATAATGCTGTAATCACGTTCCGAAGCTCTTTTAAATTTATTGTTTTAAGCTGGTATTTTATACGTAATCTTAAAAATCTTATGAGTCTCAACAACGGCTACATAGATTCACTAAACACACAGCACGAAAAGCAACGAACACTTGTAACAATTTATCAGCTTATCAACCTAATTGAAAAGCATACAAGAATCATTGAGATTGACCTAATCAAACGACTTAGTGAAAAACAACACAGCCAGCGCATCTCAGTTTAAAAACAAGCTTTAAAAACTTAAGTCCTTCATAAAAAATATGAAAAAAAAGAATAACCCCTAATTGATGCGTCGTCTTTGTTTAGTTTAATTCTAACATGCTTTTCCCATTAAAGTGGTCAGGAATCGAGCGCGTGTTGAAGATAAAACCGACTCTTTTACTCCTTACACGATATAATATTATAAGGCCGGCTTTGACCCTAATGTTTTAACCCTAGTTTAACTCGCGTCATACAATGCCCGCTCGCCACACATGAGACCGAATAAGTGAATCAGCGTTCGGCTTCATCGCGCTTTTACACTGTCACAGCATCCCTGGGGTGAGTATAGAGAATCGATATGTTTGTGCTAAGTGCTTAAGTGCTTGCAAGGGATTGCGTTTCACTGATGAATAAGCAATGCAAATTTATTTGTATACACATTTGTATTCTTTACTATATGAAATCTGTTTTGCCGCATGTGATCAGTGTTCAATGAGCGTGTTAAATGAACGGTGAATGCGATCCATCTGGTTACCTGAAGACGGCTCGGCACCTTCTGTACTTTCGTTAGTTTTAAGGATAATCTTCGTTTTTCGTGTAATAACACGGGGACTTGTGTCCGGTCGCACATTCGATTGCCGGTCCTCACCCACTCAAACTTTATCAGCAACCACGGTTACTGTTCGATAATTTTATTACAGAAGTTTTGTCAAATTACTTGACTCTTCAAATTAAATTAAACGATACTTGTCCCTCTCTGATATGAAGAATTAATTAATATGGAGGTCCGTAGAAACTTGTTACGCACTCTTAGTATTGCTAGTCCAATTCGAAGTGGCTTATTTTATTTATAGCTGTTTGATAAATGTGATTTTATTACTGATTGGATATATGTTGTATTCTTATAATAAAATCTTATCGATTTGGTGCTATTTACCAGATAAAGGATTATAATTAGTGTTGTCCAAATGCAAGACAATGACCAAGACCGCTAATTTTAGCAAGACCAAGACTGACCTGTGTAATACTTGAGCAAGCACAAGAATAAGCGTGCAAGACTCTTACGTGTTGCATCAATTTTTTTTGGCAGTGATTTTTGGAATTTCTCATAAAATCTTTAGACATATTTTATAAATCTGGTTGGTCTTTAATATGGCTATGCTAATTCAAGCTCAAAATGTTCCTATTCTGTTAGGTTTTTATAAGATCATAAGTAAACTTTAATAAATATCAATAGTCTAATAGGTAATTTCAAGACTTGCAAAACCAAGACCAAGACTGGGGACCAAGACTGGCTAAGTCTTGTATTTGGGAAACACTAATTATAATAATAATCTCTAAGATAATATAGTTTTAATAACAGTTAATAAATGTGTAGGTACTTATATAATACAAAAATATCATTTTTAAAACATTCTTTCTTTCGGAATCGAAGTCTGTACATATAATACGATACAGTCACGATAAACCTCCCACTAAACTCATAGTTTATAGAAATCCTACAAATATATTTCAATAAGTTCAGGTGAGTGAAGTATTTGTTCAGGATTTGCAGCTAAAATTACAGGGAAACAAAATAAAAAATATTTTTCTTCGAAGGACTCAGAAGATTGATCACACTTTTGGAAAATGTTCACAAAAACATAGTCCTATACACTTTAAAGCACAAACATAGACTATATATACACTTTACTAACATACACTATATGTACATATACACCATACATCTATACACTAGAATAGGGCCAGTTAAATCTTAATATATATTAAGTACATATAGTACTATATTACTTACATACAAAATAAACAGATCTGTATGGAGACACTATAAGTGTCAGGGTTCCGAAATGTGTGACACATCCGGTATAATAAATTCGTGAAGTTAATTTGAAGGAATGAGAACTAAAAAACATTTTTTATGAGTAGGTATGCACTACACCATTAAATTGTATCTCGTGAACGATTTTTTTCATTTTGTATTTGATTAGCTTTTAAGACGGTTTTCTTTCTGCTAACAGATTTTTAAAAATTAACAAAATTTAAAACTCTCATGCTGTGCATTTAAATTTCACTTTTTACACTGGCGGCTACAAATAAACATTAGTAAGGCCTCCATATTAAAAACACCATATTTTTTTTATAAAAGTGAATAAATTCATGAAAAATATTTTGAAATATACACTCGAACTTCGATTCATTTTGCATTTTGCCTTAACTAATTTGACTAAGGTCTATTCGGTCATCGATAAATCACTAAATGAATTGTTATATTATTTGATAATTTAGTATATATTTTAAAAGGCTTCTATTGTAACATTTTATATGTATTTATGTACATAACTCGTATGAGGAATCAAGTAATTTTAATATTAAACAATGATAATCCACCCAGAGTTCTTCTAAATTATAAATTAAATTCATTACTTTAGTTACATGTCTAGAAACTAGCATTTGCCAATGGTTTAGTCCGTATCTACCCTGTTTAAGCCTTTTCAGGTACCAAAAAAAATAATATTTCTCAATCATTGATCAAATTTAAGAAGGGAAGAAAGGTTCTCGAGTGGCGACCGCGCACCGGAAAACGCAGAGTGGGCCGTCCCGCCACACGATGGAAAGACGATCTAAC
>DWCF01004270.1:0-16958 GCA_018230265.1 Delias oraia
AGTGAGTTAGGATATCGAAAGCTTTTAAAATTATACCGCTTAAGCGGCGTAATAATTCAGCAACACATTGTTCATGAGTGGCTGTGATGTCTTACCATAGAGGAGACGCGCATGCTCATTTGCCCGCTATACCATAAAAAAATTGCTGAGTGCAACAAAAGTTTTAATTAAGTCCTTGTTAATCTTTTACCATTAGTAAACTCTTACTATTTAATTAAAAACCCACATATTATTGCGAACATACATGCATTCACTTATATTTCAACATATACAAAGCTTATAAAGGCATATAACAAGATTTGTCAATGCCTTACCTTGAAGCCAACGATTCTGCGTCAATATTTAATGTATGCAAAGATTGAGGAATCGCTTCTTATATATTTTCTGTGGTTTAAACATCAACGTTTTAGTGTTGACACAGATTTACAATTATGAGTTCAATGAATTTAACGAGCTATGTCTGAATTATGGACATAAATATATAATTATTTATCTATTTAACTGTTTGTAATGCGTTTTTATTTTATCAATAATTGTTTAAAATCGGATTTTTAATGTATCTAAGAGTATACCTCCATTATAAACACCACAGACTATAGAGATAATTAAAAAGTTAGCACTCGACTGTGTAGAGACAATTGGAACGTCTGTTTTCAACCCCGCCATTTTTCCTCTATGGTGTCATGTCTCCTCTATGGTGAGAGACATCAGCGGCCATGGACAACGGCGCCGCATCCGCGCTTTTTGTGTTACCGGTTTTGTCGCCACGTAATAGGTATAATTTCAAGGGCTTCCTATATAATACTCACTCAGCGGAACACAGTACCAAGACTGTTTCAATCTGATATTTTTATATACACACATAAAGAAAGTTAGGTGCGCCAACAGAAAACAGACAAAATAAACAAATGAATGACTGAAAGCATTTGAACATATATAATAAAAAATTAATGGAAAAATAATTCAACTCACCTCAAACTACCCTAAAATGTCAGAAATAACTACTTAACAAATTAGCCTATAAATAAAGCATATATTTGAACGTAATACTGAAAATTCTTTTTGGTTTTTTAATATCGTTTGAAAATAGTATGGCAAAATCGACAGCGAAGAACCATATCCAATCAAATAGATCTTATTATGCTTGCATTCTTTTTAAACGGTGGCAAACGAGAAGGATTCCCAACTAGGATAAGCGGTCCTCCGCCCATGGTCGTCCCCAGCGGTTGCTTAGCCGCGGGTATGTTGCTGGAAAACACTATATGTGGCTCCAGGAAAGTGCCAAGGACAGCTGGTAGTGGCATATAGCATTAAAATATATTTATTAATTATGAGTTGACCCACAATCGACGACAATTACCGGAAGAAGCACAAAAACATTCGAACACGTACCTATAGCGATCGCCCAAACTTGGTAATTACGTCTTAATTATTGATAATTATACGCTGAAAAACGTAATATCGAAATAAAATTAATAAAAAAACTGATACTAATTCAAATTGTTTTCAGTTTCCTTCGGTCAGACATAGGGTAGTTCTCATGAGACTTGCTATTACAATTAAATTTTTTAGAAATAATATACGATTTTTGTACAAAAAACGAAAGGCTCTGCCCTAGCTTCCCAATACTTTTTTACTTTTGTTAATATTGTAGACATAATGAGGTTTAATATTTAAAATATTAATGATATAATCATTTTTATGAGCCTTTTTTTGTATAAAAACTATGAATTAAATGTTTACCCTTATTTATACATTAGTGCAAAATATAAGGTAAAATTGATATTGATAAGAACAAAAGATGATTGACGCAGCCCCGTCCAGTTTTCAAAATTAAATTTTAGTATAGAGATATCAAGAAGAGAGATGTTGTATGTGAGGCTTTTATGGAAAAGATTTTCAGTTTACTAATTCAGTTTTGCCGCCCTTCTTTAGTTGCCGGCTGCGCCATATGGTCCGATTTGCCCCTTACCCCTCCCTCTATAGAGCCAGGGTTGATAAGGACACTACTTGGTACTAATAATGGTCTTGTCTATGTAATCTATATCTTTTAAAACGATTGGTAAAAAAATAGTTTTTACGACACATAAGCATGCAAATATGATTTGAAGATACATCTTCACAGACATTTTTCTGGTATAAAATATTTGATGATTTCTAGTGATATGGTAGGTTTTTGTGCAAAATAACATTGTTGTCTGCCAAAAAATATATTACAATACATTATGTATACTTACAAGGCCTCGATACATTGTTTCATATCATCCAGCGAAAGTATTCGGTTGTCAAACAACTCTGGCGTATTTTTTCTGATATTATAATATCTCTCTATGCAGAGCTTCGTCTTTTCCACATTACCGTAACACGCGTTATAAAACAAAAGTAATTGTTTATTTGTTAGATCTTTTGGTACATATTTTGATTTATCTAAACTTTGTGTCCAATCTTTTATAGCATCAAAGTTATCTTGTGAAAATATATCCAATGATGCAACAGCTACATCATAATCGTATTCCAAATCAAAACTCATTTTAGTTAAATTTATAAAAATCTAATTATACGATCGTAATTTTCACAGCTAATTTCTTATTTAATCAATATGCGTCCAACTGCAGTAAACTCAGTTTGACAACTGATTAGTTGCTTCATGTGAACTGACAGATCACAAGCGATGCGTTCCACTAAGCGCTCAGAACGATCACGCCCTCGACAACGCTTTTTATCGCTCCACCAGTGTAGCCGTTTAGGAATAAAAAGTCTACATCTTGATGAGGAAGTCGCTAAATTTTGAAAAAAAAAACTAATTGATAAATCCGCTAGAAGTAGCTAAATATTTACAGATTCGCTAAATTTATTTTAGTCGTTAGATTTATAAAATAAGTCGCTAAGCACATCGAAAATCCGCTAGATTTAGAAAAAAAAGTCAATAAAACGCAAACACTGCGTTCCACTTGAATCAGACCTTTAGTGTTGTAAATTCAATGGGTTATAGAGTATTTTGATCTTCATTCGACAAAACATGTCATCATACACAAAAAGTTATAATAATTATATCCAAATTTAATTTTAATAAAAAAAGTCTATGTTTTAATTGTTGGTTTTATACGCTTCCACAACAATTATCTTGATCAGATACGTATAAAATATTTTTGTCGTCTCCATCTTCAAATATGAAGTGACAAATTTTCAATATTGCACCTATCTCGTTTCACGCGCATTTTGAATGTCCACTTTGATCGGTCGTTGTGAGAGTAGCGTGAGCGAAAAGTGACGTCAGTATAGGTGTTTTAGCAACGATCACGACGATCGCGGTCGTCATGTGGAACGTCTAATGCCTCGTACACACGTCATTATCCTGCACGTTTTTTTAACGTATAATCAACCGGGTGTACACATGGTAAACATTCATCCATTTAAAAATGAATAGACGGATAGAAAAACGGCTATACCATATGCCACTGCGAACAGAATACGTTAAACTTTATTCGATTTGCTTGACAAATCCGCTGCCTATGAGTTTAAATGTATATGCAGTATACCTTTTTTGCAATACAATTGTCGTTTGAATGGATCTATGTACGTTGTATAGTCACTGTTTATACATTAAGACGTATACTGCCAAAAACGCGCAGAACAATGCCGTGCGTACGAGGCCTGAGTGAGCATTTTGAGCGGCCAGTGGAATGCACTCAAGACATATCAGACCTGTGAAGTAAATTGTCATTGACAAAGCAGATTTCTTGTGAATAATCTATTCTGTGTTTTTAATGTGAAAAGGCGGGCAATTTTAAACAAATTGTATATATATATATATATATTGTCCTTGGCTTTATACTACAAATAAATATATTTAATGTAGAACATATATAATTAGTACAAAAATATGCAAATTAAGAAAAATAAACCACAAGTATTTTATTTATAATTTATTTTAACAATTAACAATAAAACTAAACCATTATTTACAAAGTGACATATAATTTATACACCTTCACTATAAACTGTAAGTTTCAATATTTTCACTAAATATAAAGAACACTCATTTTGGTGTACCATTAGAACTCAGCATAAGTATTATAAAATGCAATTCCTTTCTATGGAAAAATATTTAAACCATAAAATGCATGTATAATAGAAAAATGCATTTTTTTTGAAAATTCCCTGTAACTTTAAATATTTTTAAAACTTTATTGTCAAGCATATAAAATTACATATGTGAATGTGAAATAGTTTTATAAATGCTTTAAATACAAATTGTATAATATAGGTTTGATCAGCTTTTTAATTCTAACCCTTTGCTGACTTCTTAATAAACTATTGCCCATTATGTCTATACACAATATATAAACCAAACTAAGTATTTTACTGCAATATCTTGAAAAATTATTTGGAACTCAAATGATATAAATTAAATTATACTGTATTAGGACCATAAATGTACAATTTTATTTGATATAGGCTATATTAAAGGCAATCATAAAACCAATAAAACAATTCATTTTAGGTCACATCTTTAAATAGCAGTATTAAATGTAATACTGAATTTGGTTTAATCAAACATTGATCCCCTTACTTATAACTTGATTTATATAAAACAATGTCTTAATTTTCTGTCACTCTTTCGCAAACGTGCATTTGTTGCTGTTAGAATGAGACAAAAAAAATCAATAGCAATCTGAATTTAGCCACCGTTGTGAGTAGGAGGTGAGTACTTTTCTAAAAATAAATAATGTTATGTACATCGCTTACATTATATATTTTGAGATTAATTATTGCCATAATTAATAATTTTATTGACTTAAAAATTGACATTTCTTTAATTAGACCATACAAAACTTCTGTACTAGATACTCTTTGGTTTTGACATTTCCAATGCGATATAAAGATTTTTCTCTACAATATGGAGTATACATAGTGTAAATTATACATATTTTTGAATATAGGGTAAGCGATGCCTTAAAATATTTATCACTAGCAACTTAATAGTAAAACATAAAATTAAGTTAAAACTAAATCACCAATTCCACACCCGTTTCTTGTAATCATAGGTAATTTTTAAATCACACTGCTAAATTTATATTACTAAAAATAAAACATTTATTTGTATTTAATAACCTCAAAAAATTATTTCAGTGATTGTAAGATTGTATCAAAAATATGATTTTCTTTTAAGTATGAAATAAAATCGGTCTATTTTTGGCACAATATTATCACATTGTTCCAATATTTGTAGCACCATACAGTGTTTAAAAATTATTCATATCAAAATTGCGCCATTTTGAATGTATTTCAGTCTATGATGAGATTAGAACCAACATTTTCGTCGTATTTGTTAACTATATTAACTTATTTAAAAAGAGTTTACAAAGTACTAGTTTGGGTATGATCTGTAGACATTTTCTATACAGAGCCATAAGCCTACCATAAAGTGAGAGGTATCGGGTTCGATCCTAGTTCGCATAAAAATTAATAATTTATTCGGTCTTTGGTAGGGCTTCACCGTGGCCGGGTAAGTATCTCAAATAATACTTATTGTGAAACAGTACTTGTATTATGTTTCGCTGAGTAAGTTAAAATATACATTGTGAAGACATATATAGAAAGTTTACAATTTAAGAGTCGTAAAAAATCGGTAGAACAATCAAAGCGCGGATTGTGGCGTGGTTGTCCATGGCCAGAAGTGATCTGTTACCATAGAGGAAACCCGCTTGCTCTGCTGCCTAATATACCATAAAAAATACTTAAAAACCACGAACACATCTCGTATTACAAAATCTATGTTCTGATAAGGCATACCTTGACTCACAGATCGCATTACCCGGCGAAAATTAAAAAAAAACTTTTTTTTTGAGAAGTACAACGCCCTAACGATCTTAAATTTAACCAAACTGAAATATTGCCTTATGTATTGGACATTTTAATATCGTATGTGTATTAAATTCTCCAATTTAAGTTTAAAAATATCCGTTGAGATTCAGTGACAACACAATTTGAGCATTAATAAACGCAAATATTCATAACATAGAAGACACATGACATTTATTAATATGTATGAAAATACCTGTTAGGTGTCTCCTAAACTAGGTCTGAATTAAAACGTCCAACAACTTTTGTATATTTCATCCAATCTAATAAAAAAACATTTTTTAAAAATTATTTTTGATGCCTTAAGTTAAAAGCAACCATTTCTCGCATATGAAAAAGCAATCATAATTATTGTGAAACATGTACCGTTTACAAAATCCAATTAACCTAGCCTAAGAATTAATTTTCGAACAGGAGAAGCCGTTATATAAATCTGTTATGTTATTCAAAATCGTTGGTAAGGTACAATTGAAATTGCTAACAGCAGCTAAGTCATTGGGTGTAACACTACAGTTGAGGGTCAAGTTTTGGTTCAACAAAGCTGAACCGGAACGTGCTATGGGAGCAATTAGACCCGCAATGTCCTCAGGTTTGAAGATTAATGACCCCCATGTTGGGTACGCACCCCATATTATGAGAGTCGTGATGATTTTCGGACCAATTCCGCCAACAGCCTGAAAAAATATACAAGAAATTAAAACTACACGAAAAATTTGTTACAATTTTCTTTATTATACGCCTGAAAGGCTAGTTATAAAATCATGGAATTTGTATAAATCCTACGTTTATCTTTAATTACCAAAATGGCAACCACATTGCAGCTGGGCAGCGGTTGAAATGCCGGACCTTTAAATTCTATTTTGAAGTCCCCAAGTTATAATATACTTCTTATAATTAATAATAATAATTAATAATTAATTCTTCATATAATCGAGTATAAAACGAGAAACAGGTCAAATATCAAGTAATATTTTTTAAACTTTAAAAAAGACTGGAGACTCGTTAATCATACTGCTTAAGCAGCGTTAAAAAGCCTGCATCACAACCAATGTACCTATTCGTGGTTGTCTCTCCTACAATGAAAAACATCGGTTTGCACCCTTGTTTGTTATATAATAAAATAAAAGATCAGAATAAAAAAGCGACATACCATTTTGGAGGTGGGTATATGGGCGACTCCAGCTACAATGGCATTGGGTGGAGTCCCGACGGGCATGTGGAAAGCCATGGAGCAGGCGAGGGTAGCTGGTACCATCAAGTAGCGGGGATCCATGTCGAGGGTGCGGGCCTGAAGAAATACAATATATCATTATTTAAGATAATACGAACAACAATATTAAATTTTTACTAAAAAACTCTTAATATTTAGAATATAATCTTATTACAATTGTAAACGTTACGAATTATTTTTTTTATTAGTATTATGATATTAGAGACAAATTAGAGGCACATGAGTAAATAAATAAAATTCACGCGTACAAAGTACACATGTCAGAAGAGAAAAATATTTGGAAAACTAATTTTTAAGTCTTGGTTATACTTATACAAATTTAAAACTTTAAAATTCCAAGACTTACAAGAAGCGAAAAAGGAACATATGTTAGGAATTTAACTGGCATTAAAATATTAAATGTCAAAAATTAATACAAATTATAAATTTAATATTTTGAAGCGGTATTATTAAAATTTTAATTGTGTCACTTAAAGTAGTGTAAAAAGCCGGCAACACAGCCAAAAGCGCGGAGTGTGGCGTGGTTGGGTATGGGATATATATCATATAGGAGGACCCGCTTATTCCGTTGACTGCTATACCATTACTATCTTAATAAATAAAAGGATCTATGAAATGTTAATATTTTCCATTTATACTCAGCACTTATATTATTTTTTTTTTAAGGAAACGGTGACAAACGAGCTGAAGGCTCATCTAGGAAAAGCATTTTTTTTCTTGTCTCCCCCATTCTTTGTAAGGTCGCGGATGCGATGCCGGTCTTTACTCTCGTTTGTAGGTACTTACCATATTGGCCAACACTGGCAGAATCAGATTAGCGATGGCAACATTGGAGGTGAATTCAGTGATGAATTGCGTAACTATAACGACAACTAGTAACACCACCGTGGGGTGGAGACCATGGAGGCCGATAAGCGAGGTGCCAATCTTCGAAGATAGGCCCGTCGCCTTACTGCCTTCGGCTAGAGCGAAGCCTCCGCCTGAAATTTCAATAAAATACAAATTAATAATTTATATATCACAAGAGGATCAGATGTGATACTGTGAAGTTTTATATTAATAAGATTATTGTGTACTTGTAAGTTAAAACTGTAAAAATAATCAAAAAATAACGCTTTTAATAGATAAATAAGGGCATCAGCTGAACGTTATATAAGCTAATTATATTCTATTGTTCACATGCTTGGTAGCAAATTATTGTATAGAGTCATCTGTTAGAATCTTCTCGGACTAACAGAGAATAATAAGTCTAGAGAAACCGGTTCATTCGTTTAGGAGTCCATTGCGGACAAACAAATTGAAACGTAACTTAGATATATTAAAATTGTCTTTGACAGTTTTTATCGCGGCCTATCCACTGTTTCTTACGCGGCCTTTCTGTTAGTTATACAGCGAAGACCGGGGCAGGTGTGTCTGTGATGGCAATGATAACCGCCACACATGGACAACAGTGTCATAATCCGTTTTGGTTGTGTTGCCCGCTTTTTACGCTGTATTAGCGGAAAATTTCACGTGTATCCGATATCTTCACTCACTTAACGAAACACAATAAAGGTACCTAAATTATAAATTTTATTAAAACACAGCTTTACTGATAACGATTCAATAATTGATTGAACTCACCAAGCAAGAAGAGCAGTCCCCAGGGTATCTTCTCCTTCAGAATCTTCCACGTCACGATGCTTGGCGACGGTTTGTACTGCGACAATTCTTCATCTGTTAGAAGAATGAAGAAGAATATAGTTATTACAGTCAGATAAAAACTTATTACCAATTATTACAGTTTTATAAAAATCAATGAACACAACCAGATTCGAAGAGAGCAGCAAAGAAACATATATTTCTAAATTAGATTTTCCATTGATCACGTCAAAATATGTTACACCATAACTCAAGAAAGGCTAAAGAGATTTTCATGAATTTTACTATTTATAGACTTGTTCAGCTAGAGATAAGTACTCACAGGAAGACGACGCGGAGAAGAACTTGAGAGAATCGATGGACATCGGTAGAACGAACATAAGTATCACTATGAACATAGATACAACGCCGTCTTTTACTTTCCTGCAAACATTATAATATTACTACCACTTTTTAGCCAATATTCCACTCGTGGGAGAACCATGCAGAAGCGGGCTTGAAACGGTACCTCTACTATGTTTCACTGAGAGAGGATATCGGAGGCACTTAAAAATGCTGCTTAAGCGGCGTAAAAATCCGGCAATACAACCAATGCGCGGACTATGGCGCAGTTGTCCATGGACGTATGCTCTTACCACATAGAAGACCCACCTGCTCCGTTGTCCGCTGTACCATAAAAAAGATAGTTACATACTTTTAGGATTACTATTGCTTGGATACCTTAATAAAGAGCGCATCTATCCTTTAAAGGCTTCTATGGTTCAGCCGGAGCTAAGGGTATCTATGGGCGATGAACTACTTATCCTAGATGATCCTCTGCTCGTTATTTCCCCGATTCACATTTTTTAAATTACTTATAAATCACAATAAGCAATATTATTGTTTCATTCATTAGTTCTCATTAAAAATTTCAAAACTTCAAAGACCTTCAAGGCGCGGGCGCGAAGACGGCCTTTCAATGATAGCTACATTTTTTTGAAGGTTCCCGCACCGTATTTGTTTGTAAATACCCCTTCTGGCAGCTGATTCAATAGAGAGGTGGGGCGAGGCACAAAATGTCTCTTCAAACACTTAATTATGGGACGACAAACATCGAGGTGATACGTTTGAAACTTTAAAAACATAGCTTTGTTTACTTACATAGTGGTTATGATATCAGCCCATCCCAGCATGAAACCAGGTTTCCTGAAGATGTACAGTAAAACAGCCAAGATAAACAGACCACCAGATGCCTGAAGATCAAAAAGATTACTATTTTAACCAGCATCGCATAAAAGGGTTTATTATTAAGTGACGGGATTTTACTGAATCTAAGGCAGACACGCTAATGGCATACAATTTATACAGCTCATTAGTTTATCAGATATAATTAAATATCTTTTGAAACTATTTTACAAAAAAATAAAGATGAACTCCTAGTAAATATAAATACATACATAGATACGCAATAACATCGCTACTTTCCAGTGTTTTTTAAGTTTCAAATATAAGGATAAGTAGATATATTTAAAAAGGCAAACGACGGGGCATACGGTACCCATAATTGTAAGTGATGACCGCCGCCCATGGACAATCGTGCCGCATCTCAAGTGCAAGCTAAACTTGCCTGTATGCAAAATGTTACGGCGCGTTTCTTGGAGGGGTAGGGAGTATCAAAAATCATTAATTTCGTTACGTACTAACTATGTTCGTTACGTACGTTACTAGCTAAAACAGAGTTTGCTAACTTGGGGTCCCTGAGCATATGTATGGGGATCGGCGGTGCCACCTCTGGACCACACATAAAGACTAACGATAGCTCAAATAAATACATAATCTGATGATTATTTTAATCAAGGAGTTCATGAAAGTTAACTTTGACGTCCTAGGAGTCCGTGGCTATAATAGATTGGTGATCGCTGAACTAAAATAATGCTAACTAATACCTTCTCATGGAACGTGACTGGCCCCAGATTCTTGTACTGCTCCCGGATGACTTGCATCGTGTTCTCGGTGCCTGATGAGGCGGCGTTAACCTTCTTCGCGGCTTCACTGTTTGGACTGAAATATAAACAATATTGAATTTTCCCACATTCTATTTAAGATACACGCCGGCAATACGAATTGTAGGTCCTCAAAAAGAGCGCACTTATTCCTTAAAGCAGTGTTTCCAATCCTATGATCTAAGGATCCCTGGGAGTCCATGAATGTGTATGGGTGTCCGCGGAGTCATCTCTGGACCTCACATAAATGCTAATAAGACTTGTAATGGCTACGCTTATGTTTATGCACTTCATGGCACTATTTTTTTTGGGCCGTGGGAGAGCCATGCTGACGCACTAATTGGGCCGTCTTGTCGGAAGTGATACCACGGGCTCAGATTACTCAGCGTGAAAAAAAAAATCCTCTGCGAAACAGAGGGAGTGAGGGTACCGGAGGCCCTTAAAAGTGCCGCTAAAGCAGCGTAAAGAGCCGGTAACACAATCAATGCGCGGACTGCGGCGCAGTTGTTCATGGGCGGCGGTGTTGTCTTAGGACATAGGGATCAACCTGCTCCGTTTTTCGCTATAGAATAAAAACACACTAATCTGACGAATAGGACCCTCACCGGAACAGCCCCATGAAGGTGACCTGCAGCGAGATCCAAACGAGAATCTGCATCAACAGCATCGGCGGGGTACTGTAAGCCATGAACCAAAAGAAATCCACTGCACCCGAAATCTCAGGGAATTCACTGCAAACAAATTTTAAAATTAACTTTATTTACACATTATTTAATTATAAAGTTTTTTATATAACTCATTTTATACATATAATGAATTGCTGTGTGTTAGTTGGCTGGACCGATTTGGCTAATTTTGCTTTTGATTTTGTGGAAGTCCGGAGAAGATTTAAAATGTAATAATTATTTTATTTATTATAAATTAATATGTAAATGCTCTGAATTAAATAAAAAACACTTTTATAAAATCCCATACGAAAAAGTTCAAGTATAAGTGGAGAGTTTCCGAGAAAGCAATACAAGAAGAAGAATGGAAGGTTGTCAGTTCGCCCAGCGACGTGGAAAGCTCACTGCCACTTCAACTTGCTAATACAGCGGGCAATGTCGGTTACTTTGGTTCGGCTGCGGATAACCTCATTTCTGATTTTATCTCGCAGCAAAACTCGGAGCATTGCCCTCTCCATAGCTCGTTGAATTACTGGGCTTCTTTATTTGGCCCACCGTGAGCGACCACGTTTCTTACTAACTTAATATACTTATGGTTCCATACAAATATTTAAATGTATGCAAATATTAAAATTATGAATAAAATGCCACTGACGAGTCAAAGATCCCTTTGAAGGCGGAGTTGGTCGCGGTGCCGACGAGTGTGCCGCAACCACCCAGCGTAGACGCGTACGCGATACTTAGGTAGTAGCACGTTGTTATGTCACTCGGTATCGGGGATCTATAATATAAAATTAATATCAAGATCTATAATATAGGGTCTTTGAAATAGAGCGGGTCGTTGGTATTAATATCTGTTGGAGAGTTGCACCCGTGGGAGAGCCATGTTGAAGCATATGCTGACGCACTAATTGGGCCGGGTCGTCCGAAGTGATCCCACTGGCTCTCAGAATACTCAGCGAGAAACGGTACTTGTTCTGTTTCGTAGAATGAGTGAGGATATCGGAGGCCCTTAAAAGTGCCGTTTAAGCGGTGTGAAAAGCCGGCAACACAACCAGTGCGCAGAATGTGGCGCGGTTCTTCAGCGGTGCTCTCGTACCATATAGGAGACCCATCTGCTCCGTTGTCCGCTATAGAATAAAAAAAAGACTCCGAGGCAGTCGATTTCTCGCCGTGCACAAGAACTCGGCCTTTGGCAGACTGCAACTTGGAGAATTTTGCGTCGGGACATGTTTGTTGTTTTTAGAAAAATATATAAAATATACTATTTATGTAAACACTTACTCTTCCTCGCCAGTCTTGTTCTGAACTTGCTTTGAGTCTTTTCCATTTTCGGTCAGCGCTTTCTTCTTATTAATATAGACATCTCCAAGGCCTTGCTGAATTAAAGATACAATATTTTTTCTTATATTTACAGGTTTACGAATATTTTTAACTTATCTCTTAATTACACTATTTTAATAATGTTTTATACTGTGACGTTTTTATATTTATTCTTATATCAAAGATTTATTATAATATATCGAACAAATACATATTTTATAAATATCATATATCTTAATAAATAAAATGAAATACTATTAATTTCTGTTAATAATACTATTAGAATTATTATTAATTCTAATATAAAAAACTAGAAGTATTAAAGTACCAATTTCAAGCAACAATACACCCAAGAAAATTTATAATTTGCAGTTCTATTTGTATTATCATATTAATATAAGATTTACATATGTTAAAAAACAGTCCTTGCACTTGGTTTCGTAAATTCTTGAAGACGGGTAAAAATTCCTTATATTATTGTAAGTATAAATTGTTATAACGTTAGTCATTACTAAATTGTGTAGGATATATTAATTTAGAATTTAAATATTTTTTGTTTTGTTGAATTCAGGTATTGTTTGAATACTGATTTAATCTAGATGAATATTTAATTTAATAAGATTTCGAATTATGTTAATAGTATTTAGTCTATCTTGTGCATTATTTGGTTGAAACTAAAATGTTAGTATAAACTTAATACACCAACAGAAATTTCTGAAGTATTTTTTATGGATATGGTGGAAAACGAGCAGGTGGCTGATCTAAGTTAAGCGGTCCTCCGACTAGTGACACTCCTAGCCCGTGCAGGGCCGAGGGTACTGAATTGGTATATTCTCTTTTCAAAGATAACCAAGTTGTATTGGTTTTGAAATACCTAATTGTAGCTGATTTTAGAGTTGTGATGCGCGGAACACTCTTTTGTGTAATGAAATATTGAAAGCTTTGAGAGAGTTGGAGTCTGTACTAGGCTCGAAACTTCTATGACAAATCTCCAGGCTTTCTTCTCCCAACCTTGGGATCAAGTGAGTGAAATGACTGATAAAACTCACTATACCTGTTCAAAAACTTCTAGAATGGCTTCAACGATGGGCACCATCATGGTCGTGGCGGCTGCATTCGACACCCACATAGATATGAACATTGTCACAAATGTTAGACCGAGATTCAACCTGAAAAGTCACATTGATTTATAAGGCTAGGAAAATAAACTGGCCTCTAGTATAGTGTATGAAAATTAATTTTTTTATGGTATAGCGACAACAGTGCCACAGTCCGCGCTTGCTGTGTTGCCGGCCTTTTACTGCTCTCTGATCCGTATTCACTCATTCAGCGAAACAATATATAAGACGTAATGTTTCATGATGAATGTTTTGTGAACCCGTGATATCACTTCGGACCAGTCGGTTTAATTAGTGCGTCAGTAAAACAGTGTTAGGACACTCATCTGGCCAGTGTTAAACTTTTCAAAACATCTGAGTAGAATTTATTTAATTGAAAGTTGGATATTCCTTGGATTTTCCCTTTTTTAATATGTTGTGAGCTTTAATAGTTATTTATTTTATTTTTTTGTTATTTATTACTATTACCTTCTATGTGAACATCCAACAACCTGGACAGTCCACAAAGCCACTCTTTTAGGCAGCTTTGAATGCTGGACACCAGCGGCAATCATCAGACCTCCCATAAACATCATATTGGTTTCCTTCATGTAAGCAGCACAAGTACGGTCTGAGTCCAAGATTCCCAAAGTTGGAAACATCACGATTGGTAGCATTGAAGTGACTGGAAGTGGTAGAAGTTCCAACACCCAAAAGGTAGCCATTATCAGGACTACATACATACATTTGTAGGCCTGGAATGTGATAAAATTTTCAATACATAAAACAAGGTAGGTCTTAGTGAGAATAATCTTAATTCTATGGTGCAATAGGTATATTTATAATGCAGAGAACCTGTAATTCATATATGTATATATATATATATTTAGAGATTCAGAGACATTAACTTTGCTAGTAGTTCAGTAAAATGCATGTAAAATATGTACATATGCTGACTAACCACTTTGACTTATTATTTACTGTGTATTACATAATATAATTGTGACTATTTCAGTTTCCAAAATACAGCTGTATTAACTGAAATCCCCCTGTAACATCTAATAAGCCAATACTGATCTTTTTAAAATTTGAATATAGGTCTCTTTTTTATCTAAAGAGACAAAATTTCAGTAAAAGCGGCCAAATAGAAAATATTTCCAATAAGCCTTACCTTAGCACTATCTTCTTCAGTGTTTAATAAAGGTATTGGTAATAATATCAATGGTGTTATAACAACAATTATAGCCTTCCAATAAATTGAAATAAATAAGCTTATTCTCTGCCATAATGTAGCACTGGTCCTTGCTTTTGAGAAATAATATGTTGTACCCCTGTTAACAGATTAGATATAAATTTTAAAAAAAAACATTATTACATCCAGAAGATACTGCATGCAGGTCGCTTGCGACAAGTATGCATGGAGGACCGAAGGAGAGATTCATGTCCAGCTGTGGACGTCCTACGGCTGAAATGATGATGATGATAACATGATACAAATCAAATAAGTAGAATGTAAGCTACACCATTCAAACATAGTATCTTTATATACTAATGTTACATATCTTCAAGAATACACACAAATCCGAGAACAATAAAGCGACCCTTTGGGAATTATTTATGCTATATGTTGATGATGAATTAATATGAGTAACTGGAGCTATTGATATTCAAATCCCAAATGACAGTATTGTTTAAGAACTCTTCAATTTTAGTTCATCATATTATTTGCTTTGTCCTGATGTAAAATATAAATTTATTTAATGATATAGAGTTCATTCTTCTCATATTGATTTATTGTAGATATAAATAATATATAAAGGCGGTTTAAAATTACAATTTTGGCTTGCAAGTTGCCCTTAAAATGATTTATTTAACATGATAGTTACTTTTACTGCTGTTTGTAGCAGTAAAAGTAATAAGGGAATATGAAACTAGAAATATTCTACAGATCTAGTGTAACTTACCGACTGTCCTCTCCTATTCCGTTTTCAACGGCGCTAGACATTTTTAAAATGATTTAATTTTAATTTGTCCTCTATGACATTCTCCGGTAGATCTGAAAAGATTATATTTTTATAATTAATTAAACTTTGAAATTTGATTATCCGATTAAAAATTGGTATAATATTCGTAGAAAGATATACATTTGAAAATAGCGGTATTTAGAAGATTTCCAGTTAACATATAATATGTATATCTAAATTGATGTCGGATGTCTTGCGTCAGTTAGTTATTTAATTTAGGGTGCGTTCCAATAGACGATCACAACGCAGTAACAAAAAGCAGTATAGTAGTTTCATATTTCCCTGAACTTGGCGCTAGGAAATGATTTTTAGGATTTTTTTGTAAATAATTCGATTTTCCGTCATTTTACCCTCAATATTCGATGTAATTGTTTATTTGCCCTATAGTTTTTTTTTAAATTATAATTTACTTAAAGACGCGGGGAGCCTCTAAAGTATTTGTGATGTGTTTGAGTTATAACGTCAGCCTAACTGACATTGAAACTGATATTATTGAAATTTTTCTATTTTGATTAATTTCGTAAAATTTATTTTGAATACGTATTTGTTATTGGGCATGCGTAAAAGCATCGTGAGTATGTCTAACAGTTTTTTTCTTTTTTTAGGTTTTTAAGACCTTCTAAAAAAACTTTAACTTTTAGGTAGTGGCGAGGCAAGCCCTAAATTTGATATAGCCAAGACAGATTTCGCGAGGCTTTAATAAAAAATATAACAAAAAACACATTAAGTAAGTAAGTTCGTCTATTAACAGTGGTTTTCCTCCTTAGTTAACTTTATAAAACATTAAAAAAACCTTGAAAGAGTTATGGTAATATAACTAAAAACATTGTACCCAAGTTATAATAAATTTAAAAAATTAATCTTGATGACATTGATAATAAGTCATGTCACTTACACAAGTTGACATTTGAAATCAAAACAAAACAATTCCTCTTTAATATTTAATGCATAAATGTATTATTTTGTGGAATAATTTCAAAATTTTACTAAACTACTATTGTGTAGAATTAATCTTATTTTATAGTAACAATAGTAATATAAGTGCTACGTTTAGTTCAAAATGTGTAAACATGAAAATAAATCTGATAACGAAGGTAAGTTTTTAATTTTTAAGTAAAACATTTATACTT
>DWCF01004271.1:0-16958 GCA_018230265.1 Delias oraia
TTAATATATAATATTGATTATATATTGTTATATTGATAGGGGAAATAAAACACAGCTATTTTATTTTATTGTAAGTGTACCGTAAGCGTCAGCTTAACAACTTACTTATTGTCTAAGTATACACCGTTTCCAAAGCGCTTAGTGCAGAAGAAAAAAAAACGGTCCCTCAAAGTAAAATAAAGATCAAAATGTCAGTTTAGGTATTTATTTTATTTATAACACCGCGGACTCCCATACGTACAGTACGGACCACAGGTTCGGAAACTCTTTTGCTGTATCTACGGTTCTGCTATGAGACTCTGAAAGACCAAGCAATCTGAAAAAGATTTCAATAAAAGAATGTAAAACAAGGAGACTTAACCTTTTACAAAGCTTTTCAATTTTAAATATGAAATTATGAAGCGTATGTCTTCGAGACTAAATATTTTTGCAAAACTGATAGGATCACTGTCTGTTAATAAATACTTTTTCATTTTTTTATATTTGCACGTAATACAGTGTTAAGATTATAAAATCATATAAGTAAATATCATATTTCCATTGACATATATACTTCAATAATAAACTGAGTATATTTAATTAAAACAGGACATTATTATAGTTATAAATAAACTAAATAACATATTTTAATACATTAATAATCAATCTATTAATTGTATAAATGTGGCTTCATATAATAAAATTCCCACCAAGTTCCCGAAAAGGTTTTTTTATATTATATCCTTCGATAAATGCACCATCTAATGCAAACTGATTTTTTCATTCATGATTATTTACTGAGATTATCAAACTTAGCATCATTATAAAAGTATATTAAATTCAATGTCGTACAAAGAATAAAAAAATCAAATCATCTACGTAAATTTCATTCGCATAAACGAAACCATGTATCACGCTTTATTACATACCAAAACTTGTTGTAGTAATGTGAACTATATTAAAAAGTTTAAAGTCTAAATTTGAATGAATATTCAAGACGTTAAGTCCTTATGTTTCGTTAAACACTTGCACCTCGCGTTAGGGCCTAGGGAAATGAAAAAGCATCTCTGAATTGGCTTTACTGCAGAATCTATACGTTATACACATGAAATACGGCGTATATTCCCTTGAGGAAGTTGGAATTATAAGGCATGATGTCAGAGCTTTACTGTTGGAACCTTGGCTGAAGTAGGACGGAGTTACCACAGAGAGACTAACTACAGAACAAGAGATGTCTATGGCGTAATTATTGTAAAACAGAAAAATATTTCTATTATTTTTTTTAACATAGTATATAGTACATTTATACATAATAAAATTGCAGTTTGATAAATACAGGTTCGATTTCTGGGAAAAAAAATTCCGTTCAATTATAGACCACCACTTAAAAACTTTCCTAATATTGGATTTTTAAACTGTTTTGTCTTGTTTTAGCAACAACAAACTCACATCAGTGAGACAGTGATAGAATGTTTTAGACGTTCTTTCAAAACAACGTTTAGGAACATCTAAGGAATTATATTTAAATATATATATACTGTAAATAATTTATAACGACATTTCCCAACTACTTTTGAGCCACAACCCGAGTAACGTTTTTAAAAATTTTCTCCCATAGGGATATAGTTGTGAACATTATATAATTGATTTGTTTACTTAGGAGTTAAACATTTTTTATAGCATAGCGGACAACGAAGCAGGTGGGTCTTTTATATGGTAAGAGAACACTGCCGACCATCACCGCCCGCACCATAGTTCGCGCATTGATTGTGTTGCCGGCTTTCCACGCCACTTAACCGGCATTTTTAAGAGCCAACGATATCCTCACTCACTCTGCAAAACACAGTACAAATACCGTTTCACGCTAAGTATTCTGTGTGCCCGTGGTATTACTTCGGACGAGTCGGTCCAATTAGTGCGTCAACATAAGCTTCACGATGGTTCTCCCACGGGAGCGACAGTATTAAGACACTCAGCCGGCCATTGTTAAGCCCTTCCAGAGACCGAATAAATTATAAATTATAGAATAACAGTCCGAACCGATATTCGAACCCGATACCTCTCGCTTCATGGTACACTTTTTTAAAACAAATAAGCTACGAAGCTCACAGATCCAGACATTAAAATTATCCAGGGAAATTGCCCCCCTTAGTTATCCAATTGCTCCCCTGTAGTTTCTAGGTCGTAACATCAACTTAGAAACTGCAGCCAAACTCTTTATAATAATTGGCGGGTATATAAAAAGTGTTAATACCCGAAAGCACAACAGAGGAGGCAAAAAACGCTAACCTTATATCGACTTACCGCGGTAAAAAATTAAAGAAACGTTCCGAAACGTAATACTTATTCTGTCTAGAGTCTAGACGCCACGATTTGGATACACCTTGAGGCACTTCTATTTATCTACTACACTATTTCACGTCAGATATTTCTCACTACGATTCGTTCTTTTAGTGGTAAAATTTTATAATTTTACAAATTTAAATATTCTAGTAAAATGTCGTATTAGGTGTAGCGGCGATTTTATATATATATAACACATATATATAGTATAGCGAACAACGAAGCAGATGGGTCTTCTATATGATAAGAGCGGCATTTTTTCGTATATACTACCGTACTTTTCGTATATATACCCACTCAGAGAAACACAGTAGACCCACCGTTTCGAGTACTATTTTACGCTGAGTAGTCAAGAATTATTGGTAGGTATAGTATAAAAAGAGCACCTATATTTAAAAAATGTGTTTAGCATCTTGTAAAGTGCCTTGGTTCCTCAAAGTCATAGCAGAGTTTTTGCGGTTCCCCATGCTAAAGCTGTTTCGACTCAGTAATTAAATGAAGTGAATTCATATAAAATAATTGAAAATTAATCGAATCAAGAGATCCCCTCTCATTAGCATAAGCTACCTGCCGAAATTTCTTCACCTACGCAAAAATATTTAGAGTCACAGTGTCAGCGATGATTTAATAAATTGTTTTAAATACAGATCTATATCGATTTTCAATCTAGATTTTGTCTTCTGTACCTATCTACACGAACGAGTTTTTAACCTGAAGGTGAAATGTGTTACTAAATATTTATATAGATATAATGTTTAAATAAACTTCTCACAAATATGTTTGGACGAACCAATAGACGTGTTGAGACTCTGTTTAGACAAGGTTTATAAGTAAGACATGTATTTAAACGTAGCTCATGTTTGTCGCTATCAGTGGCGCAGCGCAGCGTGGGCCGAAGCAATTGTCCAAGCTCGGAGACAAAATAAAAAGCTAAACCAACCTTGAGAACTGTGTTTAGCATCTTGTAAGGTGCGTCAAAGTCATAGGAGAGTTTTTGCGGTCGCCCACGCTCTATCTGAAGCATTTGACTCGACATGTGAAGGTCGAATGTGCATCACCCGTTTAATCCCCAACGAAAAAGTGGACTGCTATAGGAATATGATGAAAAAAGAAAATGAGGTAAAATTATTTAGGGACATTTTGTTTGCCGCATCACTCGATGGAATCACCTGTATGCAGAGGTATGATCTAATCAATACGAATTGGAACCTTCAAAAAAGAGTGTACATATACTTAAAAGGCTGGCAACGCACCGTGGCTCCAACGGGGACCGGAGGTGTTCATGGATGGAAGACCGCTGATCCAATGTTTTTTCGCCTCCCTATTCTCATTAAAGAAATAGTTGGAGTTCAATTACTTGAAAGATGTGAAAGAAATAAAATTATACTACAATCTATGAGATAGCTCGGCTTATATTCAAATCAAACTTTGTTTGATATAGGACCACACAGGCTTATGAATGTTTTAATATATAAGTTACACTGTTCATAAACATGCTCAGAAGTCAGATCTGAGAAGAACTCAACCTGATTTCATTTTTACCTTATCTTTACAATAAACTTTTGTAATCTAGTTATTAATATGAAAAAATTTACTTTTTTATTTAGATTTTTTCAGATAAATCTTGAATTAGAGATTATAAAATGAACACACACATAGTGCGTAATTTACAGTCGACTTTGGAACAACGGACGACCAGTGCACCCCTAATAGGAATAACGAGAGAAGGCTTTCAAATTTTCCAAGCAAGATTGCGTCGGAGCTGGTAAGTATAACGCTCGTGATAAGTATGAATAAAGTGAGGTTGTGTTATTTAGCGATGCGTCGCAACAAAAGGCCGCGTGGCCTTCCTCTCACGATCCGGGCGGATACATAATGTATAGAAAAAATAACAGAAAAACTTCAATTAAAATGTGGAAAGGAAACGTTGAAATTAATGCTTTTTAAGCATTCATTTTTAGTATGATTCGTAACGGCTTCTTTGCATATTATTTCTTGCTTAAATTTAGTATTCTTTTAAATAAATCTATTTTTTTAATAATTATAAACAATCATATATTACGAAAATTATAGAGTGACAAAATTAACACATAGATTTTACCCGTGGGAGCATACTGAAACATATGCTGACGCACTGATTGGCTCGTACGAAGTATTACTACGAGGTCATAGAATTTCAGCTGAAATAGTAGGTCTGTCTGTAATCTATCTGCTTGTAGGTACTATTTTGATTACGCTTCGTAATAAAAAGACGGCAGCATTACAAAATATCGAACTGTGGCGTGGTTGAACTATGAGCGGTGACCTCTTTCCATCTGTCTAATCAATTTTTTTATAGAATTTAAGCGCTCAAGTATAAGCCACCACATGTGGATATAACCTCTTTGCAAAATATAAGTACCACATAACACTTTGTTGCCAGTAGGTATTTCGAAAAACTACATACCAACCTAATAGTTTTTTAAAATACTGACAGGTCATTTCTTCTTTCAATAAAAGACTTTTTTTACCTGAAGGTTGAAAATACCAGGTCATAAAATACCAAAACAATAAAAAATTAAGGTACGTCAAACATTACTCTTTGAGTTTGCACCTAAAAAGGTTACTCAAGAAGCTAAAGCCTCCTCGTGCGAAGGCTTCACACGACGCTGACCTTGTAGAGTGTATCCACGTAATGATCGTAATTGTGGAATGGTCGGTACAACGCCACAACTGACACACGATCGAAGCGCAGTCATGGAAATATCTATCGAACACATCCATTAGGATCACATCACACAAACAATTGAATCAAAATTAAGCTCTTTATCCAATAGAAATCTACGTTAATTGTAACTCAAAAAAATTAAGTCCTTTTGTCGTGGTAGTCGGATTTGCAATGTAGGCGAAGAAAAAACGCTGGAAAGATGTTTTTTATGGTATATGGAGCAAGGGGGTTTTTTATATGGTAAGAGAATACCACCACCCCTGGACAACCGCGCCATATTTCGCGCATTGGTTATGCCAGTTGGTATTTTTACGATGCTTAAGCAGCATTTTTAAGGGCCTCCTCGAGGCCAGAAGTGAAAACAGTACAGGTACCTTTTGAAGTACAACTACTGTCTTACGCTGAGTATTTTGTGAGTCCGTGGTAACACTTCGGTCGAGCTGACCCAGTTAGTGCATCAGCAATTTTCAGCATGGTTCTCCCACGGGTGAAGCATATATCTAACTTTCATATTTATATGGCAAAAAATATTTGTCGGGACAGCTAGTAAGTAAACTGTGTCTGAATAAGAAAACGCAATAAAACATTCACGCCTGTACAAATCGGGTTCTGTTCGATGTGATCGACAGTATAATTATGAATTGTTTAGATGTCTGCTTGCAAATTAAGTGAACATTAAGTTAATCTCAAATTGGTAAAGACATTCGAAGGTTGTAATGCCTCTTACGAGATGTAAGGATGCGCTGAGAAAGGACGGAACACATTGAATTCATCCGTTTCGCAATCAAGTCGTTAGTTTAAAAGGAAAATGCAGCGAATGGATTATAATCTTTTAATTTGTTATTGTAGTTTTTACGAGAAACATTTTAACGAATAAAAGTCTAGTAGGTGTTTAGGGAATGCTCTCTTAAACTTTTTTTTATATAGAATTGAAAATGACTATAAAGTGAATATATAATATTTTTATTACAACATAGTATATATACAACATTGTCATTTTCAAACGTCTTTAAAGTATACAGACTGTTCACAAATTCGCTCAAGAGAGTCAAAGTCACAGCTGGCGTAATTTTGTGGCTTTGTTCTTATTTTTTAAAATGGATGTTAGTAACTGAAGTTATTAATATCCTAATTACAAGTTTCATATAGTGAAATCAATACTTGGACCTAAATTAAACTAATATTGACCATTTTACAGTAAACCTTCTACACTAAAACACTGTTGAAAACATATACACATTAAAGTATAAAAATTAAAAAAAGGTTTTATCAACCACTTGATTGCTCAGGTTATGGTCATAGGCCTCCCCCAGCATCTTCCATTTATTTCTATCTCTTGCTGATCTCTGAAAGTAAAGTAAGTAATCTCAAACCTTGCGCAGCCCTGAAATGCGCAAACGCAATCAAATAGTGGTAAAGACGTAAGCAACGTCGGCGGTATAAAAACAAAGCATTATACCTGCAATCATACCTCCATCAGCTAACGATAGAAAAAACCCTTGACATTTCACACAAGCATCACGACCTCGCGTGTACCTAAACAGATAATATATTTACCGTCTAAGAAGTCATCGCTGTATTTACGCCGCGCAATTAACGAGCGAAGGCGGCCGAACGGAGGAGGACGCTAGCGCAGTTGCATTTGCTGGTGCCCGCACGTTTCGCTATTCCGACGGCTTATATCTAGTTGGCGGCCTTGGACGCAATTAGGGTTGTCGATGTTGTGATCGCTTCATTTCATAGGAATGCTCAATCTTATACATATATTGAAGATATTTTTACAATGATAAGCTCACACAGGCCTGGTTCCAGTCTAAGTTGGGCAAGTATTTTGTGTGTCTAAGTGGGAGTGTCATTTCACCCGTGGAAAAGCCTTGCTGAAGCATATTCTGACGCACAAATTAGGCCGGCTCGTCCGAAGCGATATGGAGAACATAATACTCAGCGTGAAATAGTAGTTGTAATTGAAACGGTACTTCTTCTATGTTTCGTTGAGTGAGTGAATCGGAGACTCCTAAATATGCTGCTTAAGCCGCGTTAACATCCGGCAACACAACCAATGCGCGGACTGGGGCGCGGTTGTATATGTAAGTCGGTGTTCTCTTACCATATAGGAGTTCCATCTGCTCCGTTGTCCGCTATAGAAAAAATAGTAAATTACAAGTACCGTTTCACGCTGTGTATTCTGGGATTACTTTGGATGAGCCAGCCCAATTAATGCGTCAGCATATGCTTCAGAATGGCTCTCCCATGGATTATTTTCTATATAATAGAAGAATCTCTTACTTAAGGTATTTTACTTATGAACTGGTTCACTTCGGAAATCATACCATTGTCAAGTGCAATTTGGGGTTGAAACAGTAAAATTACATACAAAAAAAAACAATATTCCAGTGGGCAGTGATTAAAAAAGTTCGTGTAAAATGACAGCCCTAGCCGCAATTGACATTCCTTGCCCTTTCTTCCACCTTGCTTATGTCTTCTTGACGACGATTGCATACGAGAATCGTTATTAATATGCCACGCTTCCCTCCGCCCAAGGCCGCCTCTATTCCGACCATTTTGCACACAATGGCACCTCCGATCTCGAAGTGTTGAATTCAGATTATAGCGTATTCACGAATCTATGCGTAACTACGCCCGAACTAACGACATCTGTTGGCCAAAACTGTTTTTAAGCGATGACGACGAAAAGTACGTGTTTAAGATTTAAAAGCGAACCAAGTCGTGTATGTAGAATAGTTATTAATAAATTACAGCGTAGAAACCAATCAAGATAAAAGAAAAACTCATGTATGGATGTTCATAAATTGTCAAACAAAAGAAACCTCATCGGTATTGGAGCATTTATTTAAAGCCATATAGACACAGACACACTTAGGTACGTCAAAAAGTCTCGACTTGTCTTATAGTAAGTAAGGCTTCACTCCTCTTATGTTAATATTCGACTTGTTTGAAGTGATACCACGGGCTCACAGATTACTCAACGTGAAATAGTATGTTGTACTTGAAACGATGCCTCTACTGTAACCTTTCGCTAAGGGAAGATATCTGAGGTCCTTTAAAATGGCGCATAAGTGGCGTAAAAAGCCGGAAACACAACCAATGCGCGGAATGTGGCGCGGTTGTCCATGAGCGGTGTTCTCCAACCACATAGAAAACCTGCCTGCTCCATTGTGCTCTATTCTACCTTGCCTTCAGGTTTTTATAAAAAAAACTACATATCTGGAGGGAACAATACTCTCGAAAATGCGACGATAACTCCAGCTTCTTATATGGTAGTAATGTAGAAAATATTGTAAACACACAGAATAAAAATATTTTTAAGTTTATTATTTCTTCTCAGATTTGGGCGTACTTTTGAACAGTCTGGAAGTTTTGGAGACGGCCTTAGTGTTATGTGAGGCAAAGACTTTGAGTAGCAGGAGGGGATTAATAATAATTCTTTACCAATGTTCGCTCAATATTCTGCAAGTAGCTAAATCTTTGCAGGTAGGTAGAGTAGATAATAGAGAAAAACCACAGGCAAGTATGTTTTTAATAACAGCGAGACCTTGATATCTCTCCGAATGAGTTGAAATACTACATAGGTACTAGTTTTCTTTGAAAATGTGTTGTTTCCTCAATTAGACATTCAATTGCATTCAACATATGAAAATTGCGATGAAGACACGCTCGCTGCATGGAGGATCTAAAAGGTAGTGACTTTTTACTATTATTGCTAATATTAATATCAAGACGAATAGTTTGTTTGTACGCGCTAATATGAGTAATTCGGCAATGTTTAAAATTAATTATTTTTCAAAACCAAACATCCTTCTTCTGTGGCGCAGTTGTCAATGAGCGGCGGTGTTCTTTTACCATAAAGAAGACCGATGTCATATTTCCTGTTCCGTTTCCCGCTATACCTAACTTAAAAAAAGACAACGTATGGGAAAAAGTATGTAAAAAGAAAAAGATATCTTAACAACTAAAAATGTTGTAAGAAATTGATTTTTTAAATAATAATTACTTATTATAGATCTAATAATTCAAAACAACACCATAAAAAGACAAGTTGGTTATCGCGGCTTGCCATGCCGCTTATGCAAGCCATACTAATTCTGAGAAACACAGTACAAATTGTATTTCATGCAGGTATTCTGTACGCCCGTGGTATCCCGACGAGCTAGCACTATTAGTGATTTGGCGTGGCTTACCCGAGAAAGGGAAAGTCTTGATACACTCGCCGAGTAACTTATAACATCTTCTAAAAATAAAAAACATTTATTTTAAGACTGGTAATCATATCCGGCATCCATCACATTATGTAGTTCAATAAAATACTTAATAAATGTTATGAGTTTGTTATTTATATACCTAAACAATTCAATCCTTGCACCTAAATTGCTTACATTTCTCTGATGTTTTTTTTTTTTAAAAAAGGGGCGTTAAACGAGAATGACGTTCACCAAGGATAAGCGATCTCCGCCCATGGACACCTTCAGCCCCTGCTGAGACGCGGCTGCGTTACTGGATTATTAGGGATAGATCCGATGATTTTTTGAAGGTCTTTAGTCGTTTTGCTTTGGGAATGTGGAAAAAGACGGAGATTAAATTCATATTCGTATTAATGCATACAGCTCCTCAAAACAGTCCCCTTGATAAAAGCGTTTTTATAATAAAAATTCAAGAAATATGAAATAAGTTTGAAAATATCAAATAGGAAGCGAAAAGTCGATAGTTGTGTGGCGACAGAGGTGGCTCTTGGTAGGTACATAGCAGGCCATGTGACGGAGGAAATTTCGTGAAAACATTACGTATGCCACGCGACGCTCGTCCGACGTGTGCGCGCAAGGTCAGCCTTTGTGTAGCTTCGCTCCGCGGACCAAATCTACAAGATTCCAATAGATCGTCTGTGCACCTTCATTTGCATTTTCTCTACGCAATCGCTTCAACATCACGAAATTATTCAAAAGTCAAATATTGTGTATCGTGCAATTTTTATTGCAAAGCGGACAGACGCGTCTCCGCTATGGTAAGAGATCACCACCGCTTACGAACTACCGCTCCACAATTCCCGCTTTTGTAGTGTTGCTAGCTTTATATGCCGCTTAAGTTTTAAAATTTTATGGGCCGTATATCCGTTCCGCAAAACACCGTCTGTACTAGTACTGTTCGTTGGTATTCTCTGAGGCCGTATCACTTCGAACGAGCCGGCAGATTATATTTCGCTCCTCAATATACCATACCTTATTTCTGAGTAAATTTAAAAAAATCTGAGTTTTGTTTGTTTGGATATACATTTTATTTTTATTTATTTCGTTGGAAATATATACTTAAATACAATTAATTCACAACACAATAGGTAGGTACCTACCTATGCAGGTACTCGATAGAAATACGTATTCAATTATGTCGTTGTGTACCTACATACATTCTGAAGATAGATTTAAATAATCGCAGCGTTTACATGAGAAATCAATAATGCAGTTTATTTAATATACAATTGTACATAATTTCAGCTTCGTACATTATGTATTCACTATAATAATAACCCTTCCTTTCCGCTCCGCCACGGACCTTAGCCGACGCGATAAAATCTTTTTCACGCTCGACTCTAATATCGCCTTTATTGTATTGCATTATGGTTGAGTTTAGTACGATACAAATTTCGTTTAAAGCATTTATCTTCTGCATGCCTTATCTCCACCCTTTCTTGCAAAAAAGTGCATGCAAACCCACGTGCAAGTTCATTGGTGCATTAGAAAGCGGATCCTTATATAGCCCGGGTTATATCAATCAATATTCTTATATACTACGAAAGTTGGTTTGAAGTTGGCCCGCTGCATGTGTTTCGCTGAGTGCGTGAGCGTATAGGTATTCATATAGCATAAGCGGCGTAAAAAGCCGGCAACACAATAAAAAACCGCGAATTGTGGCGCGGTTGTCAATGGACAGAGAAATCCCGTCGGTTCAATTTCCCGCTGTACCTATCACGAAATTATTATTATTATTTTACATTTAAAAAAATATACATTTATGTATTGAAAAATTTAATAGCAATATATAAAAAAACACACAAATTTATTAAACCGAATTCACTATCAACAATTTTTGACAATTAATGACCAACTACTTAGTAAATAATCCCACAAAAACCTCTTCACTTTCGTCACCTGCTGATAAAATACCTCCATAAAAAACCTGAGTGACAATGAAATGTCAATCACAGCCGTATCTCTTCATGCGTCGACCGGCCACCGCACCATATACCTTATTAATTGCTCCAAGGTCACCCATTGTCACTGCTCGTCGATAAGTTGCTATTGACTGTCAACTTTGATCGGCCACAGGCGGAGAGGTTGGAGCGGCGAACTTATACATCTCAAAAATATTTAGAGGCTAGTAGACCCGGCAGACGTGGTCCTGTCTGGTACGCAACTTACTTGGACCAATTATGAATCTCTCTTCACTGCTCTGCTCCTATTGATTGTAGCGTGATGAAAGGTATACATAACCTGTTCAGGAGTATGAAAAATACTTATTCCAAGTTTCGTTAAAATCCATCATGTATCTTTTTAAAGTTTTTTCTATAACGAATATACAGACAGACAATTTACTGATTGCATTTTTGGCATAACTAAATAATGTTTTTATTTATTTTAAAACAAAATTTTATCGCCAATACGTTTTACTCATAACATGAAAATTCATATTTACATTTGACTTAATCAGGCACCTAAATTATTTTTAACTGATTTAAGGGGAATAGTTTAAACAAATGAAACAAGCCTGTGCCTTGCGCCGCAGCCTTACTGTATTTAATACACAATTTGCATATCACATTCGTGTAACGATTATCACGGTTCTATTTAATAACTGCAAAGTTATTTTTAATTATCTCTATTCATTTCATTATTAAATACGTATTATTCGGTTAACGGAACAGGTTAGTCTCCTATATAGTAAGACAACACGCATCCGGTCCGCGGATTGGTTGTGTTGCCGGCTTTAGCGCGACTTGAAGCCACTTAAGCGGCTTTTTTAAGGGCCTCCGATATCCTCACTCACTCATCGAAACACAGTAAAGGCACCGTTTCAAGTACAACTACTATTTCGCGCTGAGTATTTTGTGATCCCTTGGTATCACTTCATACGAACCTGTCCAATTAGTGCGTCCGCATATGCTTCAGCATGTCTCTCCCACGGGTGTGATAGTATTAAGACACTCGCCCGGCAACTGTTAAGACCTTCCAATTACTGAATAAATTATAAATTAAATTTATAATTGTCCGGACCGGGATTCGAAGGCGATATCTCTCGCTTCATGGTAGACCTATTAAACCTCTTAGCTACGAGGCTCTCTGAATAATATGATTTTGGTATATTTATCATAAAGTTTTGTTCGCTACAGTTTCCAGTTGTTGTCGACGAACAACTTCTTTTAAGTACTTAAAAGATATATATAATATATCAATTATATTTTTCGGTTAGCCTGAAATAGATCGCTGACACTGTAAAATTTTGGATGATACCTTTTATAAAATACAACCTTGAAATAAGAGCCTTCCTATCACTAACAAGCCGGCAACGCACTCGTGGCATAAGCAGAGGCTGGGGATGTCCATGGGCGGAAGACCACTTATCCTAGGTGAGTCTCCTGTTTGATTTGTTATTAAACAAAAGTTTAATAGCTTCATTAAACATTTATATCTGATGTCTGTGTACTATCAAAATTATCATCCTAAGTTTGACAATGTATGCGGGCGTAGAGACACATTTTAACTTTTCCGTATATAATATATATATATATACATTCATCATTGGGTGCAGAAAAATATATATTAATTATAAAAATAAAAATTGTGTCTTAGAGTACCAAATTAATAAATATTTTTCGTGGTTGACATTGGAGTATATTGGAAGGCCCGACGCCACAATAGCGACTTCTACATCCTGATATAAAATCTCCCTGCACAAGGTTTATAAAACCATTATAATATTTCATTTAAATGTCTGATAATGTGAAACATTTTGCCTTCAACTTAATTTTGGCAATATGTTGAAATTTTCTCACGCGTTCTTCCTCATAATTCTTACGTTATAAACAATTTTAGCTGAATATGAATTTATTACTTGTGTATTAATTTTATTAAGCTATTATTTCACTATCATGAATATTTTAATTTTTTTTTGTAGGTTTTGCAATGGAGTACGCGAATCTCCTTTATCGTAATATCACCGTGTTAATATTGCCTATGGACAATCGCGCCACAAGTCATATTTTAATTGTGCGAGTGTCTGTTAATATTGCTTATACTAAAAGGCTTGCAACGCATCCGTGGCTTTGCAAGGACTAAGGGTGTCTATGGACGGAGGCTAGGTGAGCCTCCTGCTCGTTTGCCACCGTTTAAATAAAAAATTAAATGGTATAAATTCAAGGACCGTATATCTTGACTCAGTCAACGAAACAATAAAATTGCACGCTGGTATTCTGTGAACACGTGGTATCATCCTAGAAGAATTGCTTCAATTAGTGAATCAGCACTTCTACCCCACAGATAAGACAGCGTTAAAACATCGATCAAATTACATTTCATTCGGACCGGGGATCGAAGGTGATGCTTTCCACTTCGTGGTAGAATTATGAGACCTCTTAGCTATGAGGCTCTCAATATATCATCAGCCTATCAAGTCACCTAATCATTCTTTTATACTAGTAAATAAAAGCGTATCGTAGCTCAATTTGGGCGTGAGGAATTTTTCCGTGAGTGTCACATCAAAGTCAGCGCTGAGCCATCAATAGCGTCCGTGGGCGGGAAATTATGGTGCTCGGAGCCCACCCGAGTGCCTACCGCTCGATAATTAATGGTGTAAATACAAAAACAATGCGCGAACTACGCTAACTTAGCGGTAACCAAACTTTATTCTAAATAACTTTTAAGATTAACTAAATTTAAAAAAATACACGCTATTAAGCTATACTGGCTCTAACGTTAAAATAGCTGCAAAATAATATAGTGCGGTAGGAAAAGGGTGTTTTTCTTTTACTTAAAATCTGCCTGCAGAAGTATATCCAAGCCAATATGACTTAGAGACCTTCAAAACAGAGCGTTCCTACCCCTAAAAGGCCTGCCTCTGTGTCTTAAAAGCGCAAGAGAGGAGGGTGTGTTTGATACTAATTTAGAATCTAGATGACATGTAGATTAAGGTTGACTGTGTATTTGTCAATACGCAGGAGGCCGAGAATGGCACCGCGTCCTGGGTTCTTGAACTGAATGGCTAGTCACACATCGAAAGCCTTCCTTGGGCCGTAATGATCAAGGAAATACTAGAGCCCGTGGAATAGAAGTCTTACTTTTCAATGCACCTCTGATTCGCATCTTACTGAGGTGATTTGATTGGCGGTTCTATTCTTCCGGCTGGTGCCGTGATGCCTTAGTTCGTGTATTGCACTCCGGAGTGTCGAGTCCCATATATCCTCTCCTAAGAGGGGAATGCATAACTTGTTGGCACGTTAAAAAAGTCCATAGAGAAGATGAAAGCATGGCTGTAGTGGTCGATAAAGTCTATTGTTGAGCGTGGCGTGGGCCTGCAACGATGAATAGGCATTACTTGTAGTTAATTGGTTAATTTGCGTTTAAGCGCATTCCTTAATGTAAATAAAAGTTATTTGTCTTTCTAGAAACGTCAGGTAATTAAATAACTAAGAAATAATCATTGTTATTACATACATAACACATACTTTGCTAAATCGAAATAGTTTCTTAATGCGCTCTATCTCGTTTCTGCAACAACAGATGCACTAATTGTCTCGACTTAGCTGAACCACCACGGGCACACAGAATACCACCGTGGATACTGTGTTGCGCTAAGTGAGTGAGGATATCAGAAATTATACGGCTAACGCGGCGTAAAAACCCAGCAAAGACAAGTGCGAAGCTGTTTCTTTGTTGTCTATTCAATAAAAAAATATTATGAAGGTATTATTAAATCTAAATTCAGTCAGTCTTAACTTCCGATGCAAACAGTCCCACTGCTACCTCCAATAGCAGATAGGTTAAAAGTGTTTCTTGTGTGTGAATTAAATGTTCTGCAAAGTATTAGTACCTAGATTATTTTGTTCTATAGTCAATGAAATAGTGTTCGCAGTAGATGCGGTGTAAGGAGTTTTCTAGGTAATATAAACCTTGGGTTGCAGTTATTAGTGTCTTAGACTGAATAATTAAAAAAAAATATATATATATATATAGTCTTACTAAGCACGGTGAAAGAATGTTTCATATTTGCCAAATAGTATCGGAACGTATTAAAACAAACAATAAAATCTTACTTTATAATATTAATATAGATTAATTTCAAATATATTTAACAAAAAATGAGTCGTAGGTAGCTCAACCTTCAAACAGTGGTATGTCATACCTTGCAACAAATTTGGCTTAATTGAAAACCAAAATAATTGGTTATTTCCCGAGTCTCAAAATTTTCAAGTATTTGAGGCACGTGCGCACTAGGAAAATATGTCCAAGGCCCAACGAAATTTGTCATTCATATCGGCCTGCGATCGACGCGCGCGCACTTCAATAACTTGTCTGGCGATTTTCTTCCCAGACACACCGGGTGAACTCACTTTTATTTCTTTTTATTATATAGCAGAAAGCAGATCGATCAGGCTGCTCTTCTGCATGGTAAAAGATTAGCGCTGCTCATGGACGATCACGCCACGGTCCGCTAATTATAAAGCCGGTTGAGCATACGAGCCTCCAATGCGTTCACTCATTTCTGGCACTTCGGACGAACCGGCACATATATTTATAATTTTCTTCTGTTTTAGTACAAGAGTTAACTGAAGGTACCGTTTCCGAGATTGACATTAACATGTTTGAGTCCTACAATAAATGTTTTCTTCAGATTGATATTTTTTGTTTTTCATTGTCTTAATTTAAATAATCTGTATTCACAACCCTCGTAAACTCTCCCTCTTGTTAACTTCTTAATCTGTTTCATTTTTATTACCCTTCTTGTACATTATTCTACCGATGTAATTTTTATCTTGTATCTTAAATGTAATCTATATTTATCTATATTTAAGTTTTATAATGTTTCTGTTTGTTGTTCCTAAATAAATTAAAAAAATGGCGTCACTAAAAAAACATTTACCCAATTGATCACTTTCTCTGCCAGTCGGTAAAAATTGGAAACTCGCCCAGTAGAGAACAGACTTTAGAGGGAATGTTCATCAGCACGTAGCAGACCGAAAATCGCTGACATGGGATGGTGCGAGTTGAATTTTGAGAGGCTTCCGTCTTCCTGGTACCATCAGGGCCGACGATGAACAAACCTTCTATTAGACATTTGTATATCTGTTCTATTGAAGTTCAACAACTGAATTGTCCAGCAGTGGATGTTTTACGGCTGAAAAAACGATGATGAAATCAAACTTTTATTGTTAAAATATTGTGGCAAAGCTCTAAGCTATAGACAGCCTTGTAGCTATGATTAAATTAAAATTATTAAAATTAAATTAATTAAATTAAATTATAGTTTATTAAGTCTGTGAAAGGGCTTGACAGTGGCCGGGCGAGTGTATTAATACTGTCGCACCTGTGAGACAGCCGTGCTGAAGTATATGCGGACGCACTTTGCGCTGGCTCATCAGAAATAATACCATGGGCTCACAGAATTCTCAACTCAAAACAGAATTTGTACTCTGTTTCGCCGAATGAGTAAGGATATCTAAGGCCCTTAAAAATGCCACTTAAGTGGCGTATAAAGCCTGCAATACAACCAATGCGTGGACTGTGGCGCGGTTGTTCATGGGCGGCGGTGTTCTCTTACCATATAGGAGACCCACCTGCTTCATTGTCCGCCATATCCTCACTCACTCTGCGAAACACAGTACAAGTACCGTTTCACGTTGAGTATTCTGTGAGCCTGTGGTATCACT
>DWCF01004272.1:0-16958 GCA_018230265.1 Delias oraia
GGGGCTTAAGATAGCTTTACGTGTAATTCTTACAATAATAGACGATAATTATATTATGTAAAAAAAAGTAAATTTACTTTTATAGGTAGCATAATTTTACTTAAGTAAGTTTTGTTTATGGTAAGTTCTGTATGGTAAGTATGGTATGTGTCTGCTAAATAGTTTGTGGTTGGCCTAAAGGCCGCTTCACACATATCAGTGAACCAACAGTTCCGACACAGTAGCGTCACAGCTCCTAATCCGTGCTATAGTGCTGCGTCAGTAGTTTTATGGCACTCTTCAGTAACACAGAACTAGCTAAGATAGCTATTGCTTTAGAAGAAGCCGAGCCTCGAGGAAAAAAAAGAAAATGGATACAAGATGTATAGCAATTAAAAGAAATGGTAGGAGGATTCGTGACATTATACAAAGAATTAACGAAAGACCAAAGCAAGTACTTTGAATATTTTATTTTGTTTTCGAAGGAGCAGCGTCAGCGATCAGTGAAAAAATATCACCGATGACCGGCACTAAGCGTGATTGTACTGAGACGACACTGACACTAACAAGTGTGGATAAGTCTATAGAGAACGTTTGAAAGAATAATTATCTCTATAGCAGTACTGTGTCGTAACTGTGGGTTCACTGATATGTGTAAATCGGCCTTTATTCATATTGGCTACATACCACAACGAAAACGAAACAGAATCTCTCTCTTCTTTCAAAATATGTGCAAACATGTTTACAATTACAACCAGACAGACCGACCATGTGAGCAAATAAAACTATAAACATCGAGCTTCGCCAATTGACACAAATATTGTTCAGTGCGCTAACGAAGACAAGAAACTGCACATTCGTTCAAGCAATATTTCATGTCAAGGTCATTAGAGTGATATTTCACACCTCACTACTTATACCTATTATATTGAGCATCTTTAAATGTATATTTATATGTATGTTTGTATGTATATACACTAAAAGTAATTGCAGATAAAATTAAAATGCTCTGACGTATTAATCAAAAACAATATAATAATATTGGGTTATTAAATGAAACTTTGAAATATGATATACCATATTGTATTCAACAATTATTGTTACCAAACAGTAATGTATTTATTTGAATGAATATTAAAGACATTTATATAAAACGAAGTTCAGGGCGTATGATAAATTTCAAATTGTTTCTCTGAAGATCAAAAAGTTATTTTATCACCTAAGTTATGCTAACAAAATTACCTGAAAATTAAGAAACTAACAAGAGTCTATTTAATAACGATTCACAAAACTTACATTATAAAAAGATTTCGTATTTAATTTAGCATAAGTTGTCATTTCTCTTTACCGCCATTACGTTACAACGTGACATTTCGTTCTCAGTGGCAGCGCTGAGCGCGGTCAAGTTAACATTTAAAATACTAATCCATACATACTAATTCTTTACGTTACCTTAAATTAGCATTATACATAAATAAATATATAGTTTTAGAGCCTTTAAGAGCCTCGCAGCTAAGCGGTTTATCTATTAAAACATGCAAGCATTCCAGCATGAAGTGAGGATATCGGGTTCGATTCCCGGGCCGGATCACTATAAATTAATTTTTAATTTATTCGGTCTCTGGAAGGTCTTAACAGTAGCCGGGTGAGTATCTTAATACTGTCATACCCGTGGGAGAGCCATGCTGAAGCACATGCGGGGACACTAATTGGGCCCGCTCCTCCGAAGTGATATCGCAGGCTCACAGAATATGTGAAATAGTAGTTGTACTGAAAATAGTGCATTTAATGTGTTTCGCCGGGTGAGTGAAGATATCGGAGGCCGCAAAAATGCGGCTTAAGCAGTGTAAAAATTCGGCAACACAAACAATGCGCGGATTGTGGCGCGGTTGTCCATGGGCAGCGGTGTTCCCTTACCGTATAGGAGACCCGACTCTCCGTCGACTGCTGCGCTATACTTTAAAAAAATTGTTAAAAATACAACCCGTGATAGTTGTTAATCATTTTAAAATCTTTTATCTCAGTTTTTCTCATGTAGGTTAAGATCTTGGTCGCAACTTGCATGGCAAAGAGATTCCGTATAATTTTTCTCACTAAAGTATTTCATAGCAGCTAAATCTTTAATAGTTTTTTTTAGAAAATATTATAAAACGTAACGCGATCACTGTTGGAATCCCACCAATATCATCACAAAATTATCTCATAAATCGTATTCTTCAAAATTTAATCTTCCTTCGTTGGGGTTGAAGACTCATTCCATAGACATCATTGTTAAAGTTCAATGTCCTTCGACAGAATAATCTATACGAATGGGTACGCGACCACCGGGTCCATCACAAGAACTCAGAGACGTCGTCAGACCCGCACAATGCTAAACGAGGCTTCTTCTTCTCGCATGTTGGCTGGCTCATGATGAAGAAGCACCCTCACGTCATTAGAGAAGGCTCTAAGATTGATATGAGTGACATAACCAGTGATCCACTTTTAGTCTTTTTTAACAGGTAATTCTTACAAAACAAATACTGAACCGACAAGTAGGCGTCAGCTGAGGCAATCCAATCAAAACATTTGTGTTTTACTGGAATTCAAACTGACGATCGATGCGATACGACTAATATTCAACGAATTTTTGTTAGTGGAGTGTTCTCAGACAATGGGGATTCTTGATGGTACGAGGTCGTCACCGCTCATAGACAACATTCCGCCCTTTCCTTGTAATGGCGCTAATCACGCCCCCTAAATATAATGATTTGCTTCAATTTCTAAATAAAGCCTTTAATAATTTGTAATTAATCTAACACACATTAGTAAGTTCAAGTGGCAATGGGCTGGCCATATCGCTCGACGAACCGACAACCGAATGGGGAAAAACGGTTCTCGAGTGGCGACCGCGTACGGGAAAACGCAGAGTGGGGCGTCCCGTCACGCAATGGAAAGACGATCTCATGAAGGTCGCGGGCAACCGCTAGATCCAGATCGCTCAAGATTGCAATAAGTGGGCATCTTTGGGGGAGGTCCAGCAGTTGACTTGATAGGCTGATGATGATGATCACATTACTTGAGTAAAAAGATACATCACATGTTAAAGTATCAAAATCCGTATGTATTGGTTCATATTATTTGCAGATACTTCAACATATTGAAGTTACTATTCTGCTTTCTTATACCAACTGTAATACCAGTATGGTGTTTTGGTGAGCTTCTGTATCGTTCCCTTGTGGGTGTACTGATGCGATACCTGATAGGATTGAACTCAACGTGGTTGGTTAACAGCCTTGCGCATCTCCATGGCTTGAAACCTTATGATAAGTAAGTTTCTATTTATTTACTTAACTTATGTAGACTATATATTTAAATGGTATAAAAATTAAAATTTATCAAAATTGAACGATTCAAAATACCACCTTCTCTTGTAAATAAGGCATAATCACTTAAATAAAATGATTTAATTTCTAGATATATATCTATAATAATTTTTACGCCCTTGGAAAACTGCCTGTCAAATTATCTATTTTATAATATTTATATTTTACTTTTTTGCGTTATGCCCAACAGTTGTACAAAAGTTTATGATTTCAGGAGTATTTTCCCATCAGAACACATTGGCGTTTCCTTCATAACAATGGGCGAAGGCTGGCACAACTATCACCACACATTCCCTTGGGACTACAAAGCTGCTGAGCTGCCCTACTTCGTCAACACGACCACACTCTTATTGGACATCGCCGCCTACGCGGGACAAGCGTACGACATGAAAATAGCTTCATCTTCTCTCGTGAAGGCAGTGGCGAGTAAGAGAGGCGACAAGAAGAGGTTCGAATGAAGCAATTAGTGATAATAATTCATTATAATAAATAATGTCTAATAAGAATATTTCTATACTCCTATAAGACATTATTTCATTTGCTGTATATGGGTACTTTATTATAATTTCAATGGAAGGTTGGAATCATTTTATTTATTTATATTGACCCTCACAACACAGTTATTAATGAATTTCTCACAAACTATAGAAACACATATGTTTTAATTTAAAAAAATAGCATCATAAAATTTAGGAAGATAGTTATGACAGGTATCAATGAGCTGTAGTCATTAATAAAAGTCTCCGATGATCGAAGCTGTTTCTCATATAATTTGGAATCGAGATACTACATATTACATAAAATGAATACACTGAAGCATTGAATTCTATAGCTGTCATTTTGTCAAAAATTTCTTAACTTTTATTTTATTATTTTTTATTCTTTAGCGGACAATTCTTTTACCCCGCTCAAGCGGAACTTCTAAGGGCCTTCGATATCGTCACTCACTCTGCGAAACATATGATAAGCCGGCCGGATTAGTGCACCAGCATATGCGTGGCTTTTTTCTTTTTTGTGCGACAACATTAAGACACGCCCAGCCACTGTCAAGCCTTTCCAGAGCCCGAAGAAATTATATTATAATTGTCCGGACCGGGCTTCGAACCCGATACTTCGAGCTTCATGATACACTTTTGAAACCATTAAGCTACGAGGATCTCAAAATTAATTGTTAATAGATTTTTTGATACAACATTTATTAATAATTTTTGTAAGATATTAAAAAAATTATATAGAAAGTAAGTAGTTATATATATGATAAATATTTCTTACGACGATCTCTTCTCTAAGCTTATAAAATACCCTGTGTCCGGCTTCAGCATCACGTCAATCTTCAGAGTCAACTTGGTGTTGTCACCCGACACCTTGTAGTGTCGTAAGAGATGAGACAGTGTGGTCTTCATAGACATGTAAGCGTAGGATTTGCCTAAAAAATGATATTACATTTTAAAAACTACCAATGGCCGTTCTGCCAAGTGGCAATAAGAATACAATCTTAGTTATATATTTTAAATCTTGACTATACTAATATTTTAAAGAAATTTCTTTGTTTGTTTTAATTGAATAAGCTCTGAAACTCTAACGGATTTTAAAAATTCTTTCACCTTTGGGAAGCTGCATTATTTCCGATTAATATAAGTTATAATGTTTAGTTTAAGATTAGGGATCTTTATAAGAATGCATATGAAGTGTAAAAAAACCTCAATTGCATGCGCTGCATTTACTTTTAATTATAGAACACTTAAGTGGCGTAAAAATCCAGTACACAACTAATGGTGAAGGGCGGCGGTGTTCTCTTACCACATAGGAGATCCACCTGCTCCGTTGTCCGTTAAAAAATAAAAAATAATGTTCTACCACTTTGCAAAACGTATCTACAAAAAATTTGCGAATGTATATGACTCACTTTTATAGTTTCGTAATAATAAAAAATATTTTATTAAAAAATTAATTAAAATGCCGTTCCTGTAATAATTTTATGACAAAACGTTCGCCGGATGAGATAGTTTTGGATAATTAAGAGAGGATTAACACAGATGAGGAAGTTGTCATATTTGTAAGAAAAGCATCAAAAGGAGAAAGTAATTTTGATGTGATGTTTTTATAATTTGAATGTTAATTTCAAAATCATCTATTCATCTTTTTTTTATAAAAAATAAAGATAAATGAGCAGGAGGTTCAGCAGCAAGAGTTTGGCCACGACTGAGTTTTTGGTCTTAAAAAGGTAGGTACCTACCTTTTTTGAAGGTAATTCGTATCACGTGTTAGATTCAGATGAAAATTAAAAACTCAGCTAACCAATGCAAATCCTGCGACCCATATTGAAAGCAGCGAAGGCAGTGGCGCACTCGGGCAAGGTGGCCGGGTCCAGCCACCGCTCCGGCTTAAACTCCTCGCGGTCCGGACCCCACATGGGGTGCCGGTGCATGCCATACACAAACATGAAACACGTCCGACCCTTTGATAGCGTGTAATTTTCTGAAAGCATGTTAAATTACAAAAATGTATTAAGATTTATAAGGATAGCCGTAGAGCGGTCGGATGCCTAATCACAGCACATAGATATTTAGATACATAGAATTCAAGAACAAGAAGAGTTAAAATCACATTTTTTAAGGAAAACAATATTCGATTATTAATTTCACTCAAAATAACCACATTATTATAATCAGCACATTCGATATTAATAATTAATGAGAGACACTTCACTGAACATGTTTTGCAAACCACTCACGCACAAAAGAGCACGGCATTGTGCCAGAGCGAAGAAACGTCTCGAAAAACGCTCTTTTCCCGATGTCTCTGTCACTTTTGCCGTTTCTTGACACTTAGAAACACCGAGGCGCCGTTAAATATATTTACCTACTTAAATATTTATAATAATTTCACTCATTTTAAAAAAAACAGGTTTAAAAAAAAATTCCGTTCTTTGGACGTGCACGACTCACTTAGCTTTAAGTCTCTGTCCATGACTCTGGCGGTAACCGGCACGATGGGGTGGATCCTCATGCTTTCCTTGATTACAGCCTCCAGATAAATCAACTGGGAGAGGTCGTGTTTCGTTACGTCTCGCTCATCGTCGCCGAACACGTCTCGAAGTCTGAATTGATCAAATTATCAATAAAGTTAAATTCAATAGGTTCTTTTTATGGAAGGGCTATTTGCTGCCGGTTATACAGCTGTCACAGCTTCCCACGGTCTTTTGCGGCGAAGCGTGAATTTGATTTTTAGCCGTGACTAGCACAAGGGCGTCTCCTGCGAGACACGAAACTCGTCTTAAAAAAGGTCCTAGGATTTTTCTAACAGACAATATTCTTGCAAGGGTCAACTAAAGACGACGTTTAGAAGAGAATTTCAATATTATTTATCCACATAGCGCTATAAATTATATCATATATATGAATACTGTCATCTCATTATATACTTAACCTAGGATGAATAGGCGGCAGATCGCTTATAATAGATGAGTCAATTAAGGAACAACTTCGCTGCATGGGCCACATTGAACAAAGATGACAATTGACATTAACATTTATAACATCTGTCATGGGTTGCAAAACTTGCGAACATAAAGCCTCATTCCTTTTTAGCTGTAAAAAAATCTTACTCTTCGACTATCTTCTGCTGCACATGGGGATAGGAGCCTATGAGCAGCAGCGTGAACATGAGCACGCTGGCCGACGTGTCATGCCCGCCCACGATCATAGTGTCCACGTGCTCTTGGATCTCACGGTCGTTGAACGCGCCTTTTTCGACGGCCAGCTCTAGCAGAAGATCCATAAACGGCTTGAATTTGGTGCCTGCAAAGTTTTTATTTTAATCAAAGTATTCGTTTCATAAACGCCATATCTTACATCTTAAAAGTAGAGACTGTTCACGAATACGACCACATTTTTAATGTTGTGTTTACATACGTAACAATAGCCATACGTAACAATAGCTATGAACGTCCAAAGACGGGCGTTTTTTGGGCCGCGAATGCGTTGTCGGCCTTTTGGGGAAAGGTACGCTCTTTTTATGAAGGTTGATAATTCGACTGCATTGTATTGTGTATTGCATAAAAACTCTTTTGTTTTTTCGTTAATATTATCTATTACTTAATTCGTGACTCAAAGAGATGCTTCAAGTTATTCTTCTCTGTCTATGATAAAAATGTTGAATACAGATGTATGACATGTAGATGCATATATTAAATAAATAAAATAAAAATCTTTTATTATTTCTTACAGATATACAAACTTTTATAGTGTCCAGTCCTCCTCGGGAAAGACGTTTCAAGCCTACGCGTATATAATAGTAGTAATAATACTACTTACATGTGATAAATCATTGAATCCACGTCATTAACTGAACTCTTGGCCAAAATTCAAAATTTAGTTTGATAATATTCAGATTTGAAGAACCAAGCAGTGAAAGAGGAATAAATAAGCCGCATTTCTCTCCACTAATCTTAGACGGAGTACAGTAAATTGTTCTCACGCCGCTGTCGAAGGGACTTTGACACTTTAGATCGTAACAGGTGGGCGTCTTTGGGTGAGGCCTATGCCCATCAGTGGACTTGGTAGGCTGATGATGATACAAACTTTTAAAAAGTGAATAGAGTTTCAATCTACAGGAACCCTCTCTCCTGTGAAGGTCTCCTCCAAAGATGCATATATGGCCATGTCTTAATTTTCGAACCATTGAAATTAGAAAAACAATGAGTTATTTACCTGTTTTCTCCTCAACTTCACCGCTTTCGAGACCTTTTAGATAGTCGGCTTTTCGCTTTTGTAACACCTGAAACAAATCATTTAATAATTAAAAACATTAGTATTAATATTGCAATTTGTTAAAAATCTATTGAAGGAAAAAATTTATCATTCTATTAATAGGTCTTATACGTTAATATGTTCTCTCAAAGGAAATATTTCTTTGTAACATGTCCTTTCGCCCTATAATTTATAGTACCGTGATGTTGTATTGCCTTAGTACTCAATCAATAGGTAATTTCCGAGATTGGCACCTTTAATTGTTATTAAAAATATATTTTACTATGGTATATCTGAAAACGGTCGTTTTTTTTAGTAAGATATAACCGCTGAGCATAGATATACACGTCACAGTCCACGTTTTGGTTGTGTTTCCGGCCTTTTCGCCTAAGCGGTATTATGTCACAGCCCTACGATATCCTCACTAACTTAGCGAAACACAGTTCAAGTGCTGTTTCACACTGGTAATCTGGGAGTCCGAAGGTCTGAGCCGGTCCTATCCGACTCTTCCTTGTCTATAAAGTATACTTAAAAAGCCTTTCATTATTATGAAAACTTATACAGTTTAATATCTCATTAATTAAAATCGATCAAAGGACGACGAGAAAAGAGTATAATAATGCCATGAAGAATACGAATCAGTTTAATTTATTCTACAGCGGAAAACGGAGCAGGCGGGTCTTCTATATGGTAAAAGAACAGAAAAGCCTCCCCTAGACAACCGCACCACAGTCCGAGGCTTGGTTGCCGCCATATTTTACACCCCTTAAGCTTCATTTTCGGTTTGTTTAGGGTCGGTTAAAACTCACAGTATACGACATGTTGTGTAATATCCGTAGCAGGCTGTCCTGCTTCTTGCGCAAGCCGGACCACTTGTACACGGCGTCGCTGTGCAGCCAGAACTTTTGGAACCGCTCCACAAAAACGTTCAATATCTGCTCCGTGGCCTTCACGTATTGGTTGTTCAGCACACCCTTCTCGGTGAAATCTATGCCAAGGGCGGTCACTGAAACATTTAATCAATCATGGGTTAGCAAAGAAAAAACTTTCCATGGGAGAGGATTGTTGACCGACTTATTGGGCCGGTTAGTCTGAAGTGATACCATGCGCTCATAGTATACTAAGCGTGAAACGGTACTTGAACTGTGTTTCGTAGAGTGAGTGAGGATAGTAGTATAGTGAGGATATCGGAGGCCCTTAGAAGTATCGCGTAAAAAGCTGACAGCACAACCAATGCGACGACTGTGGCGCGGTTGTTCATGGGCGGCGGTGTTCTCTTTCCATATAGTAGACCCAGATACAGAATAAAAAAAACATTCTAAAACCTTGCAGACGCATTTTGACGCACCAATTATGCTAGCTAGTTTGCAGTGATATCTCGAGCTCAGAGAACACTAGCATGAAATTACTTGTACTGTGTTTGATTGAGTGAGAATATACAGGCCACTAAGTTACACCGTTCAATTGCCGTAAAAAGCAGACATGAAAACCAAAGCGCGGATTACGGTGCAATTGCTCATGGGTGATGATGGGTTTAACCCGCCTGCTCCATTGTCGGATATATATGTAAAAAAGTATAAATCTAAAATAATAAAAATAATAAAATACATACAACATATAGTTTCCAACGCGTTATGGCGTGTGTACACCCAGTGGTCAAAGGGTCCCTTGCCAACCTCCTTGCTTATGTCGTTGACCAAGCGTCGAGCTTGACTATTGAACACGCCCAAGAACCCATCAAGCACCACTTGACTGAAGGCTGGGTTCAGCAGCCGACGGTGGTGCCGCCATGTAGATACTGTTACACATAAATATATATCTTGCTCAAGTATAAGTTAAGTACTTATTGATCCGTGTCAAATGAAACGTGCAATTCCTTTCAAGGCAGTTGTATTTCTTCAACAAATTACCAAATGAAGTGAAACTATTTTTTAACGAATTGAGATATTTTGAGATACTCGTAGCTATGTGGTTTAATAAGTTTACCACGAAGTGAGAGGTATCGGGTTCGAATCTCGATGCGGATAATTATAAATGGTATACTTGTGAATTTAGTTTTATTTTAAACTGTATTACAATTTCCCGTGACTAATCCCTCTCCGAGCCAGCACTTAGCAAACTCATAAAATGCATCTTTTTGGAGACACGTGTTTGCCACTGTCAGCGCATCTTCGGGGTCTGTAAGGACTGAGAACAACATAATTTTGTTAATATTTAGTAATGAGATAGTAAAGTTCACATCTTATAAATTAATTATCGTACTTCGTCTGCAAGTGAACCCGTCTTGCCCCACTGGCTTAAGGGGGAGTGAGACAATAAGTAATTCCATGCGCTAAACAGGGGGTTTGTTAAGTGCGTTATAAGGTAGGAAACTTGCAGACGATTTGACCAACAAACACAGAATTGTTAAATTCGACCCATTTAGCTATATTTCACCTCACCCGTCGAAGAGCCATGCTGAAGCATATGCTGACGCACTAATTGGGCCGGCTCATCCATAGTGATCACACGGGCTCACAGAATATACACCGTGAAACGTTATCTGTACTATGTTATGCAGAGTGAATGAGGATAACGGAGCCTCCTAAAAAGTGCTACTTAAGTGGCGTAAAAAGCCGGCAACAAAACCAATGCGCGGAATGTGGGGCGGTTATTCATGGGCGGCGGTGTTCGTTTCCATATAGGAGACCCACCTGCACCGTTATCCGCTATAGAATAAAAAAATCTTTCAATTGAATTGCACTGATTCTAAGAAATTGATATAACAATATCTTTAGCTTTTGGATTGAATAAGAAATTCTTAAATTCGTTAATCACTCGAGTAAATAAAAGAAACATATATAAATACCATAAATAGTCCTTGGGCCGATAGCGGCTGAAAGGACACCCCCCAAACGTAAACTGTCATACGATAGTTCCACCACGGACTTCCAGAGCTCTGAAATCAGACGATATTTTGAAATATCCAGTCATGATTCGGTCTGCTTATAAACAACTCATTGAAGATTGAAATAAACTTGCAGAGAATTCTGTACCAAGTCCGTTTTAATGAAAATTTTGGGAGCAAACGAGCAGGAAGATCATCTAAAATAAGCAGTTCTCCATACAATAACACCCCTAACTCCTGTTGGCTTGCTTTTTTGCATGAAAAACATTAACACTGTACCTACTAAACTTCACAATTTCAAGTATTAGAATACTTGAAAAAATTAAATCAATAATTATTAATTTAATAATATAAAATGCCTTTTACATACATTTGATTGGATTTCTATCAAGCATTAATTTCAAGTATTGTTATAAGATATGAACTTACGAACGCTGTCTCCTATGAGCAAATGGGCATGCCCAATGAGCGGCAGACCTCCAGGGATGAGCGGTGGTTCGTTTCTGTTGCGATTTCTGCGGGACCACGCCCACACGGCACAGATGATTGCTATAAGGATTAGGCCCAGCATGGCCTGTCATTAGGAAATGTCCTGTAGATTACGATCTGTCAAAAATTTTCGTTTAATGTTACTCAATGGTAAATATTGGATGAGAAGACAACGTTGATTCTATTATTTTTCGCGCAATTTCAATTTTTTTTTCTCTTTTATTAAGTTTTTTTGATTAGAATTCTGAATTTTTCTTACATTTTCTCATAAAAATACGCATGTATTATTTTCGCTGTGACAGTTTTTTAAAATCAGTTCCACCCGGTCTTCAGCTATTCTAAGCAAGAAAGATTAAGAGGAACGATTCTATTAATCTTTTCAAATCAAATGATTATACTAATATATCAAAATCAGACTTCAACACTTTTCACTTCACAACACTGTATAATTAATAACATATTATAAAAAAGATGTTACATAAAGCAACACATCAATTTGTTCATTAATGTTAATTGGCGTACGTACGTGATTAGCGTCGAACGAAGCCTAAAATACAAAGGATTTGTTGTTTTCCTTTAGTAAATGTTTTATTGAGAATGTTTTTTGCAATCCTTCCCGTGCACGTTTCGTATTAACCGGGTGTCACAATAAAAGATCAAACATTTTTTAAATTTAATTAAAAATTTAATTTTAAAATATTTTTTTTAAATTTTAATATTTAACCTTTATGTTAAAATAGTTGAATCAACCAAAATAAATTTTATATAAATAATTATTAACATATAACATATTATATGTTATAATCAATTCCTAATTGCATTAATGAATGAGCGAAAAATTTAAAATTATTTCTCTTTGCTAATTTAAATACTTTTTTTAATTTCGAAGTTTTTCACCATTTCAACCCCTTATTTTTATTACAAAGCATCTTTTATAGATTTATAAAAATGATTAGGTTACAGCTACACAACCGAAGCGAGGAGTGTGGCGTAGTTGTCCATGGCCGGGTTCTCTCACCATAGACCCACCACCATCGTCCGCTATATCAAAAAGGTGTATATAGTGGCATACATATCTTTTTGAATTGTTTGCGTTCAGTGATTCGATTTCAACGTGCAATGTGCAGCGACCAGAGATTGCAAAATAAGAATATTGATTGGATTTACATCAATATGTAGACACATCCTGTATGAAAATAATTTTATTAACCGATACTACAAGCCAAGTAAGAGAAATATTCACCAAATTTGCACACCAGAAATACTCAATACACACGCCACGCCGTTGTGGCTCCAATGAATAATGCACAGTTCTCTCATTTCTTGTTTCATTGTTCACATTGTTATATTTTTTAAATTTATTTACTTACTAGCAGACACTGCCTAGTCTTGTATCTCCATATACATTAATACAATACTAAACCTGTATTAACAACTATTGTTGATGAAAAATTTAAAAATATAACAATTATTATATTATTATATTATATTATTATAACAAATTTTGGATGATACCATTTGGAAATATAAAAAAATATTTCTTATGACTACATGATATGATTTTAAACAGGTGCAAATGAGCAGGATATTCGGTTTCCGCCCATGGACTCCACTAGCCTGTGTTTGACAATCGATGCGTTACCGACCGTTTAAGGATAGGTACTTTATCTTTTGAAGGTCATTATTGTTAAGTCAAAATTTAGAAATATTTCTACAGGCAGCTTTTTCGACAGTGTATTAAAAACACTTGTTCACCTAGTCTCAACCTAACTAAAATGTTCTTGATATGATTAATACAGATACGGAGCGTTTTGGCGTTTGGCAATTACACGTGTGGATTTTTCCGTGTCATTGTGGCAGTAATATAGTCTACATATGATAGCAAATCCAATATAAGGGAATTTAAAGAAAATAGCGTACGAGAAGTGATCACCATTCCTCAGAGGCTATTGCAACGCGTCGGAAAACATTTCGACGGCATCATCTTTAAAATGTAAAACCCACCTGTTTTTAAAATTCTTTTAATATCTGACGTCTTCATTTCATTTACAAGTTATAAATCTGTTACGGGAAGAAATAAATAAATCTTTTAAACTTTACAATTTTTGTTTCACAACCAATTTATGATACAAACTAGACGCCTAGATATACTGCAGGCCCAGCGCGGCGGCGTGGGCCAGCACAGCCTCCGCCGCCTGCCGCGTCTCTAAGTAGGCGCGCGCGTCTTCCGTCCAGGTAGAGGCCGCGGCCCGCGAAGCCCCTTCCAGGGCGCTCACGTACCGAATCGCCGCGGCCAGGTTACCCCGCTCGATCCAAAATCTATACAAAACAACAATAACTTCACACAAAAACACGTTCGATTTATCTCTTTTTAACTTTCTTAGATTTTACAATAAATATAAGACTTTAAAATATAAGACTCCATACTTTTTATGTTATTGCAGACAACGGAGCAGATGGGTCTCCTACATCGTAAGAGAACACCGCCGCCCATGGACAACTGCGTTACAGTCCACGCTTTAGTTGTCTTGCCGGCTTTTTATGTCGCTTATGCGGAATTAAAGGCCTCCAATATCCTCACTCACTCAACTGTTTATTGAGCGGATGAGAATAGAAGTAGAAGTATCACTTCAAATACAGCTTCCGTTTCACGTTCAGTATTCTGTGAACCCGTGGTATCACTTCGGACGAATCGCCCCAATTAGGGCATCAGCATATTCTTTAGCATGGCTTTCCCACTGGTGCGACAATATTAAGTCACTCGCCCGGCCACTACTTCCAGAAATCGAAGAAAATATAAATTAAATTGTAATTGTCTGAACTGGAATTCGAACCCGGTACCTATCGCTTCGTGGTATATAAAACCGCTTAGCTACGTTACTTATTAATATATTAGCATGTAATATATATATATAATATATTTATATATATTAGATTATAATATTATGTTTATAAGGTATAAGGCATTATAATGTTAATAAGGTACTATTAAGACAAATTATATGTTGGTAACACTGGGTGATATGTCAGTAGATTTTGTAGAAGTAATTCGGACGACACTCAACACTGATATGTAAGACAAGTTTGCCCTGCTGTTCGCTCCTTAAAACATATATAGAAATCTTAGTCCTTTAATTGTTTTGATAACCTGAACTCAATAATAAATGTATATAATATATTTATATAATTTCCAAAGTTTCCCGCAGAACGCGGCTAGTTTCGTGTTATTTGACAGAGCAATTGCAACAATTGCACAGCAATGACAACAAGCGCATGCACGCACGCGCGTGATACCGAACGCGAGCAATGAGGCGCACCGGCGCATCGGCACATACTCTCATGGTCGACTATAAACATACACCTCCCTGACACGGCCAGTTAAGAAAAACTCACTGCTTAGCATTTTATATCAAATATTGTTTTTATGGTTTAGCAGACAACGGATCAGGTGGATCTTCTATTTGGTAAGAGAACACTGCCTCTCGTGGACAACCGCGCCTCAGTCCGGTATTTTTTGTGTTGCCGGCTTTTTACCCCGCTTAAGCGGCATTCTTAAGGGCTTACGATATTCTCACTCACTCACCGAAACAGTAGAAGTACCGTTTCAGGTACTGCTAACATTTAACGCTGAGTATTTTGTGAGTCCGTGGTGTAACTTTGAACAAGCCGGCCGAATTAGTGCGTCAGAATGTGTTTTAACAAGGCCACGGCTGGGATTGTATTACAAAGACTATGAATGTAAATCTAGATTAAAAGATTTAGACGCAAATCGATTTTACTAGTTTGGAAGGGATAAAGACCATTTGAATGCATTTGAATATTGTTCAAAAAAAATTCAATCGACCACGGAATGTCTTGATGTGTAAAAAATATCTATATTTTATAAATCACACTACTACGAACATAAAGCTTCATCAAACAGCTTATCCATCAACATTGGTACACAAGCGATGAGATAGTGGTGAAACAAATAAAAAAAATACATCTTAAATTTATAAATTCAATTTTTTTAAAGTCATTTAAAAAGATATGCTATAGTTTTAAACTGCAACCCCAGACAAAATTAGTAGAAATAACAAATGCTTAAGTAGGCTTACTTATTGTATTGGGCCGACCCGTCCAGAGTGATACCATGAACTCCTAGAATACCAGCATAACGCAATACTGTACTTCGCTGAGTGAGTTAAGATGCCGGAGGCTCGAGTTTTAAAGAGCGGATCAATGAGAGCTAACTACTCTGTTATCCGGTATAAAATAAAATATAGATAATAAAAATCTGTCCTAACCTGGAGCGTTGCAGCAAATCAAACGTGTCCAAATCCTTGAACGGCTCTTGCGGTGGCTTCTCAAATTCACTTTGCGGTATGCCGGATATCTGGGGGAATACATTTTTTTAAATTTTTTTATTACATTTACCTATCTAACAATTTTTTATATCAATGCTATAATATTTTGTTAAAAAATTCAAATTGAATGTTTTAACGCGTTGGCAAGATCAATTCGCCAAGATAATCAACCAATACAAAAAATATGTACGGATTATATTCCATATGAAACCAAAAACAGTGTTTAGCTGCGACCTCAGCCAGGTAGCCACAAAATAGGTCCAATACAGACGTTACACGATTCAGAATATGTATTGTTAAGTCACTGTTTAATGTAAAATAATAAAATAACATTTGTTGATTTTACGCTAAACTATATTAGAGTTGAGGACAGTCTGAACGCAGTTTGTTTGATATAAATATTGTTAAAAAAATGAAAAAAATATTAAGAATACGAATCGACCGAATAAGAATCTATGTTTAAGATTATACGTTGATTCCCGATGAGCTGTCATGACCCTACCTTCATGAAGAGCAAGGTGGCCTGCACCAGAGACAGAAGATAGACGGGCAGCGGCGCTCCGTCCTGCTCCACCAACGCCACTTTCAGTGCCACGTCTTCCATCTGAGGATTTATTATATTTACATATCTTTAAGAAGGTATCTTGTGCCACATACCACCAATTTCTAGAATCTGTATATACTGGCTGTATACCTCTGTATTTAAAAACGGATAATTCTTTGAAACCAAGAGTACCTTAAAAAAGTGCCTATCCGTAAAAAGCCAGCGCACCTAGCGGTGGCCATGGGTCACGTTTCTGGATATCCGATTATCCTAGATGAGGATTGTGCTTTGCTTCTGTTTTAATAAAATAAAACAGGTAACTCCGTAAAAGAAGTAAAATCAGTTTATTATAATAGCATTGATTAGAAAGAAAAGCAAAACATTTTACCCGTGAGAGAGCCATGCTGAAGCATATGCTAACGCACTAATTAGGCCGGCTTGTCCGAATTAATACCACGGGCTCACAGAATACTCAGCGTGAAACGACACTTGTACTGTGTTTGGCAGAGTTAGTGAGGAAATCGGAGTCCCTTAAAAAGTGCCGCCTAAGTGACGTAAAAGCCGGCAACACAACTCTCTTACCATATAGGAGACCCA
>DWCF01004273.1:0-16955 GCA_018230265.1 Delias oraia
TCGGACCTTATTAAATAAGACTGTTTTCTTTATCTAGCATATGCAAATCCTAAATGTCAACACTTGACAAGATGTCAGTATATTGTTTTGGTTGAATAGAATTATTTTAGAAATTATTAATTTATATTGTAAACATAATTGTTAATTTATTAGTCTAGAAGTAAGAGCTTTAAATATAGATTTATAATTTTATTTTTAGTTTTAGCTCAATTGCGTGTCTCTGTATAATCAAAAAAAAAACATTTAATTCATTTTATAATATTGTTTTTTCAGCTTGCACTAGGTGTTCCTGTAAATGTGGATAGAATTAATGCTAATGTAGGCACGAGGCAAAGGGCTAATATTGCACCAATACCAAGGTATTTACAATATTCATTATGATAATTACGCAAAATTATAATTAAAAAAATACTATGACATCGACGCAGGCAGGTATACTGACGATAAGAGCCCACACTGCTCGTAGACTGTCAAGCCAAAATCTATTTCTTTATGTTGTCTATATATATATATATATGTTGTTTATGTTTCGATTTTTTATGTTGCCGGCTTTTTACACCGCTTAAGCATTTAAGTGGACACTAGGAAATCTCACTCAGTAATATTTTACGCTTGTGTTCTGTGAGCCTGGGGTTTCACTCCAATTAAGACGACTCAATTAGTGCATCAGTATAAGGTACACCTTGATTCTCTCACTGAAGAAACATTGTTATTGTAATAATCAATAAGATTATTTAGGTTTTGTTGTTGTAACAATTAAAAACCGACAACTTAAAAAGTTTTTTTAAAATTGCGTGAGACAAACTGACAGTAGGCTCACATAGTAAGGTAATACGCAGCCCATGAATGCGCTTGGCTGTAGTTGTGCGGCAAGTTTGTTGCCGTCTTTAAGAATTGCCAAAACTGACGCCATAAATTGTTCAAAGGTATTTGTTCTCGCGTTCCGTCGCGGGCTGTACGGCCGCTGATCTAGTGACAGCGATACAAAAGGCCTCCGAAGGATTTGTAACAGCGAGGTTCTTCCCAACATACCCCGAGAGAAATCTTTCGCTTTTGCACTGGCTCGCTGATTGGATATCGTTAGGTAAGTGCTAATAGTACTTTATTATATGATATCATGATGATGATATTTTTTTATAGTATATCAGACAACGGAGCAGATGGGTCTCCTATATGGTAAGAGAATACCGCCGGCCATGGACAACCTCGCCACAGACCACGCATTGGTTGCGTTGCTGGCTTTTTACGTCACTTAAGCGGCATTTTTAAAGACCTCCGATATCCTCACTCACTCAGCGAAACACAGTACAAGTACCGTTTCACGTTGAGTATTCTGTGAGATTTCTTCAATATAGGAAAGAGATCAGAGTCAACTTGTTATTAGGTCAGAAGACAGTCTTCTAGTTCAACGGTCAAATAGGTTGAGAAAAGTAAAATAGGTGTTCCGTCTGTTAGGAATTCATAGACAGTTTTCTCGGTCCGCTTAATAAAATACACAGCAAAAAAAATCAGATTAGGCATTTATTTCCATGCCATAATCCGCGCATTGGTTGTGTTGCCGGCTTTTTACGCCGCTTAAGCGGCACTTAAGGGCCTCCGATATCCTAACAAAACTGCGAAACACCGTAAAAGTACCGTTTTACGCTGAGTATTCTGTGAGCCCGTGGTAACACTTCGGACGAGCCGGCCCAAGTAGTGCGGAGCCCAGCATATGCTTCAGCATGGCTCTCCCACGGGTGAAATTAATATTATTTATTAATTCCAGGTGCTGTTCCAATACTAACACTGAATCTTCAGTTGGGGGCGGAAGGAGATATTCCTGATGCGTGGCACCATCAAATGGTGTATGGGGTTTCCCCGAGAGGGGTGTACCTGTGCAATCCGGTCGAGTGTGTCCCCGAAGGGGTTGCATGGACCAGGCTGGTATCCCCGTCGGTTCTTATGGTACGTTCCCAGGACATCGTGGCCAGATATGATCCGGATACGGACATGTCCCCGTTGACAACTGTTCCGGATTCTAGATTTCACCGGATGAATGTATTAGGTAAGTATTTATTTAAACAAAAGTTATCAATATAATCATTGGTTGCGGAATCATCTGTCTGTCATGATCAACCGCGCCACAGCCCGCGCATTGGTTGTGTTGCCAGCTTTTTACGGCACTTAAGCGGCACTTTTAGGGGCCTCCGATATCCTCACTCACTCTGCCAAACACAGTACAAGTACCGTTTCACGCTGAGTATTCTGTGAGCCCGTGGTATCATTGCGGACGAGCCGGTCCAATTAGTGCGTCAGCATGGCTCTCCCACGGGTGCGACAGTATTAAGACACTCGCCTGGTCACTGTCAAGCCCTTCCAGAGGCCGAATAAATTATAAATTAAATTATAAATTATAATTGTCCGGACCGGGATTCGAAACCGATACCTCTGGTTTTTTCTTGATATCGGAATTATGGAGAGCCCACTGTATTAGAACCAGAGGTCACTGTTTATAGGCCAGGTTGTGAACGTTCTCCGCGAGTGGCGTTACGCTGGCTGTACGGAAGCGGAGACACGGACACGTCACGTGGCCATACCCGCGTCTTACCAGGCCGGCGTGACTGTGGCAGCCCTGACCGGCTCAGAGGCACACCGCCGCCTCATGCACGCACCGCAACTACCCCTGTATAGCCAGACACCACCGACGCCGCCCTGAAGACGGTTGCTGATTCACATATATATGGTGAGTAATTCCTCCATAAGCTTGCCTTCAGATTATATGTGTTTCGCTGAGTGAGTGAGGATACCGAAGGCCGGTAAAAAGCCGGTAAAACAACCAATGCGGGGACTGTGGCGCGGTTTACCATATAGGAGATTACCTGATCCGTTGTCTTCTATACCCTAAAAAAGTGAATTCTGTTTTTTTACGGTATAGCGGACAATGGTTAGGTCTCATTCATGTTAAGATAACACCGCCGCATATAGACAACCACGCCACAGTCCGCGCTTTGGTTGTGTTGCCGGCTTTTTACGCCACTTAAGTGAAATTTTTAAGGGCCTCCGATATCCTCACTCACTCTGCAAAACACAGTACAAGTACCGTTTCACGCTGAGTATTCATTTATTTAAAATGTTTATGTATTTTCAGGTGAATCAGAAGCCAAAAGAGGAGAATTGCTGAGACAACTATGCAGACCACCGAATATTTTGTTTAATATTGTACACTCAAAGCGGATATCTCGTAAATATTTTTGATTATACAATAACTACCATAATTGTAATGAATTCAGGTCAACAATTCATTCGTTATTAAATCTCTTCCGTTATGCTGGGTGTATTAAAATCACTTCTTTTTCTTTTTTCTATTCAATCCAAAGACCAAAAATTGGAAAATTTAAAATCACACGTTTTACTGCGTTTTCTATGTTCATTTGATATATATTTTTTAACAAATTAATTTTAGTAATCGTGAAAATATGTTTATACAAGTTTATCAATGTTTTTAATAAGTTAGTATTCAGAATCATAAGTGGCGAATAGTTTTTGGCAGCGGTCTGTTAGTATCCGGTAGGTTTTTGTTTGGTTATTTGAATGGCGTGTTAGTTTAAAGGGCAAAACATTGTAATGATGTAGATTTATCGAAGTACATGTATTTTTTTAAATAATACGGTTTCTTGATAATGTTTCAAGAAATGCGGCGAAATATTAAGAGCAACTTGCGATGTGAATTCTATAATTGTATTTTTTCTTAGTTTATTTAGCTAAGTTTAGGATATTTGAACTTTTACCCGTATATACATTACACAATACTCAGCGTCAAATGGTACTTTTACTTTGTTTCGCAGAGTGAGATAGGATATCGGAGGCCCTTAAAAGTGCCGCTTAAGTGGCGTAAAAAGCCGTCAACACAACCTACGCGCGAACTGTGGTGCGGTTTGTGATAGCCGGCGGTGTTTTCTTACTACATAGGAGATCCACATGCTCCGTTATCCGCTATACTATAAAAAAAACATTATTTAGTGTTCAAATGATACCTTATATCAATAATAGAGTTAAATATAGTTAATTTTTAAGTTAAAATCCTCTTTATTTTTTTTCTGAAAACTGACAAATGAGAATGAGGCTCACTTGGGATAAGCGGTCCTCCGCCCATGGACACCCTTGCGGACACCCTGCTAGCCCTTGCGGAGTCCCAGATGCGTTGCCGGCCTTAAAATTTTCTCTTCAGCCTTAAATTTGTAGCAATAGATTAAAATTATCACTTAAATTTATGATAAGTTTACTTTATTTAATTTTACTGTAAATTTGAAGAATTCACATCGTAGGTGTAGTAGTTTTTTTAACTTAATATGTTAAGAAATATCAAAATGGGTGCCGATTTGTTTAACATCTACATATATGTGATAAGAGATATCTTTATCTTTTGTCTACAATAAGAGATGCCTTTATGTATTAATGGCATATACGCTGAAATGTTATGACATGACCAGATATTGTAATTGGTAATTTTGTGAGGTGGCCATATTTTTAAAACATATATAACGAAATATTCGGCTTATATAATTTTTTAATATCTCATTAAATATCCATTTATCGCTCAAATTTATTATATACACGCTGTGAACACCATGTGTAACGTCAATTTAAATGCAGATGAATTCTACGATACGAGGACACGGTTGGCTAAATTTTATTAGCCAAATGTAAATAGTATGGATTATATTACATTTTATATAGACATTAGAAAATTGGTGCTTACTAGTCAAAATTATATTAGCACACCTAATGTTATTTAAGTCTCAAACACTGAACGTACTTCATGCGACGAGATCGCCGGAACAACGTGGCCTTGGGGTTGATGTTAAAGTCACAAACTGAAGTGACACTGTAATTATTTTCTCTCAAGTTTTCCCAAGTCAATTGAATTTTGAAATAATATATAAAAATCTTGCGTGAAGAGGTTTTTTTGTGTATTAAATAGAAGTAGATGTCATGGCGTATTGTGGTACCTGTTTTAAAGGGCAATCAAGCCTATATTTCAATAATAACTTAGTGTTTAGGAGCAAAAGAGCCTGTTTTCTTTGTATTTTCGGTCAAAATTTCTACAAGCCTTTGTTTTCTTTTTTGATCTTTGTCGTGTTTCGGTTAGTTTGTCCCTTGAGAAAAGTTGGTATTCATTTTAAAAAGGCGAAAAATAGTAGAAAGTTGTTTCAGTGTCACATATCTGCAACTATTTTTTTATATAATTCCTATAAAGTTGTAGATATTATGCTGAAGATGTATTTATTTAAAAAGCCCGTTCCTTATTTGTAAAGCGAGAGGAAATCTTCCCAATACCGGATGTCATAAATAATATTAATGTATTTTTGAATAAATGGTAATAGAACATAACATTTTGCTTTATTTTACTAATAAATAACCATTTTGAGAAGAAAATAAAACGCACTATAAAATGTAAGAATATATATTTGGATTGTTTATAAAAATTCATAGTTTAATTCCAGGTACATATTTAATGAAATAATATATACTAAGAAACATGTGTGAATAAATAATTGTGTCAAGAAAATTGATACAGAAATATAATAAAGAAATAGATTCCGCACTTAATATATTGTGACATGAAAATTTATGAAATAATACCCGCTTTAATCAGACTGACAGACTAAATTTGTCAGAGGTCATAAATATGAACTTATATATCTAAATCAATTCGTCTACATAAACGACCATAACAATAAATCGTCTTAATTTTATAGCTTAATCTTTAGTTGTTTCATGGGGTTGGCGCGTCAAAAAATTCTTTTTCGTCAAAAAACGCAATTCCTAAAAGTCTTGTGGCATTACTTCACGTATATGTAGGAGGAAAATATATCTCATTAACTGAAATATACACTTTTACATAACTATTAATTAGTTATTGACACTCAAAAGCAACGCAAATTTCTATAGATCTAATATTTTTTGTAAAGTTTGGGTGAGAGTTCTCGTACTTTTTTACGCTTCGATTGTTTATGACTAAAAAGAACCAACAGAAACAAAATTTCAATGAAGGATAGTTAGTCATTCATATTTTATAGTATACAATAAATGAAATGTTAAATAATGAGATAAAATAGCCTGTCGCCTCAGGCGGTTGACACCCAGACCCTGCCGCTACCACTGATCAAGAAAAATCGTTTCTGTATCAAGTGTTCATTTTCCTAACCATTGTTGAAGAACATGCTTACAAAACTTGCGTGACTTCGTGAATCGTTCGGTAATAAAAGCGTAACTAATCCGTTACAATATCCCCGTATAAAAATATTAACTTTTTTATTTATTTTTTAATTGTTTTCTATATTTTTCTAATTCAATTCGACTATACAAATTTTTGCACAAACTAAATACTAATATCTCTTAATTTAAAACATTCAGGTCGAAAAGTACAAACGTGAAAATAATTTCTATAATAATTATACTTAAGAAGAACATTCTAAAAGGCCGTCCATTTATTATCGTTAAAGATCATGAGGATTGTTTAACACTTTTATTTCCGTCTCCCCTTTCTTGATATTTAGTGAGGTATCCCCTTTTAAGACTATCCACAACTAAAAATCACCTCTCTTTTTAGTTCCTTAAAATAATCATTAATTTTTCTTTAAATACAGGTATAATCTAATTTTATTCTGAAAATAAGGATAATATTAAGATGTCTATACTCTAAACAAAAACTTATATTCTTTATTAGGAAACAAGTAACAATAAAGAATAATGTTTAATGCAATATATTATAATAATTCTGATAATTCTGAACAATCTCGATACTTCATGATATTTGCCAAACCTCCCCTTGCTTCTACCCCCTAATTTCACCACAAACGGAATCTTACGTCTGTCTTACTATTGTTCAGAAATGTATGAAAACTTTTTTATACAATCATTTGAGGGTATCCGCCAAAACTATTTCTTCCTATTGTACGTGACGGTCAATAATTTCATAAACAGTTCCGGCATGTTCCCTGCTTCGGCGGGCAGCTGTTGCATCTGCTGAACTATTATGTCATACCTCTGTTTCTCCTCACGGTGATACAGTTCGGGCAACTTTAACTCCTCATAGATTCGCTTGATTCGTTCGACGTGCGCCGGCTCATGGCTGCCGTAACACTGTATGAAGACTTTTCGTTGCGCGTCAGACAGACGCTGCAAAGCTTGTACGGCCAACCACGAACACTTACTTTCCTGTATATCTGTTCCCACCTTACCCGTAAGCTCTTCAGACACGAAGCAATCAATAAAGTCATCCTAGAAAAAAATATCCTAGAGTAATTTTTTTGTATAGCGATAAATAGAGCAAGTAGCGCCTCTATTGCAAGATTACCGCCACTCATGAGGATCCGTTGCGTTGCCGGCATTTACGCCGGTATAATTTCACGGGCCCATATATCCTCCCTCACTATGCGAAAAGTACAAGTTCTGTGAGCCCAATTACTGCGACAGCATGACTCTCCCACGTGTGAAATCATAAAAATAATATGAGCTAAGTGGTTTTATACCATGAAGCGAGAGCTATCGGGCTCGAATCCCGAACAAAAAATTATAATTCAATTTATATGGTCTTTGGAAGAGCTTGACAGTGGCCGAGCGAGTGTCGGTACATTGTTGCTCCCTTGGGAGAGCCATGCTAAACCTTATACGGGCTCACCTGCTCCGTTATCCGCTATTCCATATAAAAATACTTACTTGCATTTGAAACAAATAGCCCAGATCTAGGCATATCTTCTCAATCTGCTTATGGGTGTGCTGCGGAACATTATTCGCCACGAGCATTCCCAAGAAGACCGGCGTCTTGAACGTGTAGTAGGCGGTCTTATACGTTACAATTGCGTTGTATCTCTCCGGGCTGAACAGACTGTAGTCGTTTTTACTACGATGTGCCATCGAATAGTCCAAGTGTTGACCTATTGAAGTGTTCAACAATGTCTGGAACACAGTTTAGGAATGAGATACCTACAAATGCCTGCCTTTTCGTTGAAGGTCTGTTCTGTTGTTAAACTCGCCCGTGGCCCATGAGCCGTGTTTCATCTCCTGTGTTTTTATAATAAAAATACCTTGTATAAAAATACTATCTCAAAGAGGAGCCTCGTAGGTAAGTGGTTTAATAGGTCTACCACGAAGCGAGAGCTATCGGGGTCGAATCCCGGTCCGGACAATTATAAATAATAATTTATTTTATATTTTATTCGGTCTCTGGAAGGGCTTGGCAGTGGCCGGGCGAGTGTCTTAATACTGTCGCAATCGTGGGAGAGGCATGCTGAAGCATATGCTGATGCACTAATCGGCTCGTCCGAAGTGATACCACAGGCTCACAGAATACTCAGCATGAAATGTAGTTGTACGTGAAACAACAACCATACACTACAATACAACGGCCTTACAGGCATCACAGTTTTACATGGTCTTTTGGTTCGAGCCGTAGGATCGCCGTGAATTTGATTTTTACCCGCAAATAGCGCACGGACTGCGACAAACGAACCTCGGTTCGGGCTGTCGCGGGCTCATGGGCCGCCTGAGCAACCGGTCGGAAGCTCACCGGAGTAAGTCTGGTGACGTAGCTACGTCCTCGCCTGCGTAACCGGCGGAGGCGGTAATTATCACGGTCCCTACACAGAACCCTGCCATCTGAGTTTATATTATTATCCTCTCGGCAGGCTATCAGCTTGTTGTTAGCTATTGTGATAGGAGAGGAGGCTCATCTAAGATAAGCGTTCCTTCCCTATCTCTAGCCCCTACAAGGCCACAAGTGTGATATCAGCCTTTTAGCAATAGATACGCTATTATCTACGGTCCGCAAGTCATATTGGTTACTTACTCCTACTAAGACAACTTACCTCATTGAATAGATGAATGATTTCATAGTACGAAGGCAGCTTTTCGCAGTGCTCCTTCAATACGTAATACATAGCGGCCTGAACTAAATTGCAGTCGTTAATAGCACCGAGACCCACGTCGGGAAGGCGATACCAGCATGGGGCACCCCTTCGCGTTAACGATCCATCCATAATGTCGTCCATTATCAGAAAGTACGCTTGCAACTGAAATAACATTTATTAAAACATATTTTTCATAAAAACAACAGTAAAATGTGTTACATATTCAACGTGAAACGGTACTTGTACTATGTTTCGCTGAGTGAGTGAGGATATCGGAGGGCCTTAAAATGCGGCTTAAGCGGTGTAACAGCCGGCATCACAACCAATGCGCGGAGTGTGACGCGGTTGTCCATGGGTGGCGGTGTTCTCTTACCTTATAGGAGACCGTCTTGCTCTGTTGTACGCTATACTATATAAAAAAGTATTATAAAAGGTGCAGTGGTAAAGTAGAAAGGTGCCGATTTCAGCTGTATAAAAATATTAAAAAATGTTTTTTCATTTCGGACAAACAAATTAGTGCATCAGAATGACTCTCCCATGGGGATACAGAGGAATACCAAATATTTATAAATTCTATTCAGACCGGGATTCGAACCCGGTTTCCATGGCTAGCTTGCAATGCTTTTAAGCGCGTTTCTTTCTTTTAGTTATGAAACTTTCAATTGTGTTTCCAGTAAATATTTTACTAATGAAACATTAAAATTCTTAATAATTTCATCATCAACCTATCATGTCTACTGCTGGACATAGGCCTCCCACAAGGACGACCACCTATTACGATCTTGAGCGATCGGGATCCAGCGGTTGCCCGCGACCTTCGTGACATCGTTTTCCATCGCGTGGAGGGACGTCCCACTCTGCGTTTTCCGGTGCGCGGTCGCCACTCGAGAACCTTTCTTCCCCATCGCTTGTCGTTTCGTCGAGCGATGTGGCCAGCCCATTGCCACTTCAACTTACTATTACTTATTAATAATTTACTAACTATGTATTTTAAATTAATGACCACGACGGCGAGCTCGACGTTCTAACGACTCAGCTACAATTTCTTAAAGTGTTTGTGCATTTAGCCGTAACAAATTAAATAGTAACTTTTTCGTATTTACATACATACATAACAGATGTGGCCGCAATAATAAATGTATGACCGCTTGTGTGTAAGAATTAGATACGTATGAATGCACAAACGCCATTCGTGTATTACTTCATATACATTTATATATGTATATTCGTAGCTTAATGGTTTTAAAACTGTACCATGAAGTGAGTGGTATCGGGTTCGAATCCCGGTCCAGATAATTATAATTTATTCGGTCTCTAGAGTAGGTATTTGTGGCTCACACAATACTCAGCGTGAAACGGTTCCTGTACTGTGTTTCGCGGAGTGAGTGAATGCGCGGACTATGGCGCGGTTGTTAATGGACGGCGGTGTTCTCTTACCATATAGGAGACCCACCTGCTCCGTTGTCCGCTATAGAATATAAAAAAGAGCTCTGGACTAGTAAATTACCTACATTAAAATACACCTACAACTATAATTGTAACAATCGCATTTTTAAATGGTACTTAAAATTAAGTGTTTCGTTAAATGACTATAACATTGTATACTGCTGTCATATTGAATATTTTGTTTACTTACACAAGATAATATAAAAATGACTAGCTGAATTTGTTGCTAAGCTCAAATATCGTAAACAGGTGAGCCGACTTTGCAAAAAAAATTTTATATAACTCGAAATTCGAGACGTATCTTACACAGAGAAATATTGTTAAAATTCTGGAAAAAGTCTAAAAGCAACGCTTCTATACTCCTATACAAACGATTCGTAATTAAAACTCAATTAGAACTTTGATACCATACAATAAAATTCAAGTCCTAATGAAGAGGTTCTGGTAAGGCAAACATTTATCCGACTATAAAATTGGAGGATAATTGTCGGTTTATTGGCTTTGGCGGGTCTAAATATCACTGAGGTTACATGATTGGTCCCGGTCCTGTACCGGACATGAAGTCTACCAGTATTAGTTGTATAAAAAATTAAAAATTACTGCATGTATGAATTATTATACATATTTATAAAACAGTGGATATAGGAATTCTTTTACATAGTAAGGACTATTAAAACTAGATATTTTCCTAGTATTCCGTTTCGTTTTAACAAAAGCAAATGCACATAAGCGATAAAGTGACAGAATATTTAAGACAATATCTTAAAAATATGAGAGCCACAACAATATAACTTCACACTGGGTATATTTTAATGTGATAATTTATGGAATATTATTTCTAAATTATCGTCAATTTCACATGGTAACAATTTGTTAAGTCAAAGTGCAAGCATATTCCTTAAGATTATAATGACCTAATGTATTAAGATATTCAATGAGCTGGTTTTCGAAATCAAATACAAATTAAGACGTAAAACTCAATATAATTTACACAATCGCAGTTCAAATTTATATGTGTTATGACATAGATAATATATTATATAATAGTATATACATATATTATTGTATGGTTATAACAGCCGGAAAGGTTTGCAAGCAGTGACCGCGTACCGGGAAACGCAGAGTGGGATTTCCCGCCACGTGGAAAGACGAGCGTCTTAAAAGTCGCGGGCAACCGGTAGATCCAAATCGCTCAATCGCAATAGGTGGGCGTCTTTGAGGAGGGCCTATGTCCAGCAGCAGCTTTAATAGCCTGATGATGATGATGATTTCTTAATAAATATTTTTACTGACATATCATTTGACAACAAGTTCACATACATAGCCTATACTAGATAGATACCTATATTATTAAATAATATATTTATTATTATAATATAACTATTGTAATTGTGTTGGTATCTGTAACGCTTATAACAACTATCGGATTAACGTCGGCAAATAAACGGCCCCTACAAAGTCGCTATATCCGGTTTAGAACGTAGTCTGAACAATTGACAAACGTTTGAACTCTGAACAAAGACGACTGGGTGAATTTTTTTTTTATTCTATGGCGGACAACGGAACTGGTGGGTCTCATATGTCGTAAGAACACCGCCGCACATGTTGCCGGATTTTTACGCCACTTAAGCAATACTTTTAAGGACCACCGATATCCTCACTGACTCTGAGAAACTCAGTACAAGTACCGTTTCACGCTGAGTATTCTATGAGCCCGTGGTATCACTTCGGTCGAGCCGGCCCAATTAGTGCGTGACGCATATGCTTCAGCATGGCTCTCCCACGGATAAAACTAATTAAATAAAATAAAATAACAATAATATATCTTAATAAAACAGACAATACAGTTAAGTCATGAATGTTTGCTCTCATATCTTTCACAGCATCGTGCATATTGTCAATTGTTATTTCTTTAAAAATGTATAAACTAAAATCTGTTATCAGATCATAATACAAAACAAACTTTAGAATACTAAAAATAACCTTTTATAACATCTAACAAGGAAAATACAGATATATCAGTAAATTTCAATCACAAAGAAAAAGATTATAGATAATGATGGTAAAAAGTACAAGAGTGCGTATGTAAAACTATATGGTAAGAAAACAGCGCCGCTCATGGACAACTATGCCGCAGTCCGCGCATTTGTTGTGTTGTCGGGTTATTTAAGGACCTCCGATATCCTCACTCACTCTACGCAAAACAGTAGAAGCACCGTTTCAAGTATAACTATCATTCCACATTGAGTATTCTGTGAGCCCGTGGTATCACTTCGGACGAGCCAGCGCAATTAGTGCGTTAGGATATGCTTAAACGGCTCTCCCACAGGTGCGACAGTAATAAGACACTCGCCCGGCCACTGTCAAGCCCTTCCAGAGACCGATTAAATTAGAAATTAAATTATTATTTATAATTATCCGTACCGGGATTCGAACCCAAAACCTCTCGCTTCTTGGTAAACTTATTAAACCACTTATCTAAGACCCTCTCGAATAATGCGATAATTTATAGCCTTTCTTATATTTTCATCAAACTAACGTTTTAAGTTGTCATTTGAATGACCTTCAAACGAATTGGAGTTACTTGTAGGTACTTATGGTTATAGCCAGGTGATACTTATTTGCTATCACATCGAGGTCAAATGGTTCCAAATATAAAATTGATTTTGATAGATGTTGCAGTAGTATCACGGTTTTTTTTTATTTTTTTTAAATGATTACCGCTGTCGGCATAAGACCTCTACAGCTTCTCGCGAACTTTGGGGCGAGCCGTAGGCTCGCCGAGAGAAGTATCACGGTTTATTTATACACGTCTTAACTCGGAGTCTTTTTATGGAAACGGTGGCAATCGAGCAGGAGGCTCACCTAGGATAAGCGGTCCTCCGCCCAAGAATACCCCCAGCCCTTGCAGGACCACAGGTGCGTTGCCCACCTTTTAGGAAAAGGTACGCTCTTTTAGAGTTTTCCAAGTTGTATTAAATTGGAAATACCTCTGCTGGCAGCTGATTCTACAAGGTGGTGGTGCGCGGCACAAAATGCCTTAAAACTCTCAGTTACAAATATTTGAGTGATACGGATGAAACTTTGTATTTTGCCGCGATGTTCGATAACGAAATGCAGCTGCAGGTATTAACCAAAATAGCTTCTCAGGACAAATTATTCACCAAAAAAACAGCGATTGCTTGTATTTTGGTTAGAATATAATGCGTGAGCCCAGGCTAATCAGTCTAAAGTCCGGCGTAAAATAATCTTAACAAAGCATTGAACAGTCTAGTGATTTTAAGCATATGAATTACTAGAGTTATTTTTTATTTTTTTCATAAAAAATGATTAATTCTCATACAAATACATGCATACCAAATTTAATAAGCATCCATTGAGTTTCTTCGGAGGAATTTAGCAACGGGTACACGAGAATTTTATACGTAAGATGACGGTAACCAGATTATTATATGATATAGGGGACAACGGATCAGGGGTCCATATGGTAAGAAAACACCGCTGCCTATGGACAATAGCGCTTTGCTTTTATTGCCGGCTTTTTTACGCCCCTTAACCGGTATAATTTCAAGGGCCTCGTATAAAACCCAGATCGTTCTGCATAGATAAACATTCAGCTCAAGTTTGTATGTATTTACCTCTCGAAGGCTACTCTGAGAAATCCTTATAATGTTGCATAAAATACACATGTTTGCATCTAAGTAACCGATAATTTATTTAGAAATAATCCGATGCTAGCTTTATACTTGCCATTGAAACTTGTCCAGAACTCGAATACAGGATCGTCACACATATATATATAAAGAAATTCAACACACGCAAGTTAACCAACATGCATCGAAAATACATACAAAGTATTTCAGTTTAACGTTTTCTCACTTAAAATTATGAATCGCGTATAAAAATAAAGTGATTGAGGTAATAGAAGCTACTGTTGTAAAATACTTACCATTTCGACACACCATCCCAATACTCTTATCAAGCGAAGCGATTCTTGAGTAATGTTCTCTGGTTTCTCGAGTGTTTCATATGCAAATATTGTCGCTAAGCCACGGGCTTTTTTACCACCGTGCAAATTGTAGTCCATTAACTGAAATAATATTATCGTATATACACAAAATATTTTATCTAATTTTTTTTATATAGTATAGCGTACAACGGAGCAGGTGGCTCTCCTATAACGTAAGAGAACACCGCGCATTGGTTGTATTGCCGGCTTTTTACGGCGGCACTTTTAAGGGCCGATATTCTCACTTTCACATTGAGTATTATGTGAGCCCGTGGTATCACTTCGGATGAGCCAGCCCAATTTGTGCGTCAGTATTTGCTTCAGCATGGCTCTCCCATGGGTGAAAAAGGAAAATACAATATATAACATACTTTTAGAAGTGAACATTAAATTGCGACTACTTTTATTAATAATTAAAAGTTTTAGTTGCAAAAATTCCTACTTGTTTCTCTAAATAAGAACCTAAAAACTGCGCCATATATAAATATATAAATACATATTTATCTTATTTGAAAAAAAATACTGTCTATGTTTTTAGTATACCGAAAGTTATGCACAATTTTATGACGTGACATAGAAACTGCACACGTGTTACATTTTTTCCTCATCATCATCATCAGCCTCATAGCACTACCAAATATGGATCATCATCCTGCATTTGATGTTTGTGGTGAACGCGGATGGCGTTGTAATTTTAAAATTTAATATTTAAAATAATGATTGCAGGGTATATTATATCCAAGAAATGATAAAAATTAACTGATATTGATTATAATTATCTATATATATCTTCTCGTCATTCAGCAGAAAAACTGATATCAGATTAGTATGTAGTAACGTAACGATAATGTAGACATCATAAAGGCTTATTAAACAATTTAAATGACCGATTATATTATTATGAAATCCTTCATTTAAAAATTGTAAATTGCATTGAATATAGGGTTTGACAGTGGCCGGTTGAGTGTTTTAATATTGTCGCACCCGTGGGAGAGGCATGCTGACGCACAAATTGGTCCGGCTCATCCGAAGCGATACCAGGTGCTCACAGAGTTCTTAGCATGAAATGGTAGTTATACTTGAAACGGTACTTCTACTGTTTAGCTGAGTGAGCGAGGATATCGGAAGCCTTTAAAAATGCTGCTTAAGCGGCGTATAAAGCCGGCAACACAACCAATGCGCGAACTATAGCGCGGTTGGATAACCCATGGATATGGGCGATAGTGTTATCTTACCATACAGGAGATCCACCTTCTCTGTTGTATCATAAAAAAGATAAATAAAAAGACAGTTTTAACAATCCATTATCTGTGTATAATGTGTTTTGACAAAAAAAAACTATTAAGTTCGTGGCTAAAACTATAAACAATTTTATTAACATGATTATTTTTCTATTTTTAGTGTACCAGAATGTTCAAGAGTACTTCTCTGACAGTAAAAAACTAAACAAGTATCTGATCATATATTCTTTTCAAAGGTACAGCAATCTTAATAATATTTTTAATTATTATTAATTATCGAGATAAGAATAATGCTGATTTTGATGCTCTATAAATTGTGAATCTTTTAATTTTTTTTTATAAATACTGCATATCTCATGCGAAAGGCTTAATTTAATTCAATTACTTGGTGGTGCGGACAAAATTGCAGTACCTCAATCAACTGTTTCAGATAATTATTTAATATACAATAATTAAATATTTATAAACACAGCACCAGCTTGTGGGAAATAATGGTGTTTTATTTAATTATAAATAATGATGATCTATTGTCTTAATAATTAGTTAATAACTTACTTATTGAGAGATTATAGAGACATTGAATAAGTTCCTTTTCAGAATTTTCTCTGATAACCGATTTGAAATAGTCAAAATGAAAAAAAAAAGCAATACTTAGGATCACAAACATCTTATATGAATAGATGTTAATAACACTGGAAAATAGCATGCCTATTGCATAAATGAATCTGAATAGTTTTTCCATGCTTATTTCAGCAGCTCCAGTTTTGGAGTTATGAAGTGACAGGGTTTTTCATTGAAAATGCACATACTTGAAGTTTAAAAAATTTATTAAAAGTGTTTATATTGAATAAAATTTCCTTTTTTTGAATTTTTTAAAGTGACATGTATCATGAGTACTATTTTGAATGCTCCACCAATAATCAGCTATCATATGTTCATTCCAGTACCCCTGATACCTGTCCTCCATAGTGCGAATATCCTGGGGAAGCACTCTCCTTGTTCCTCGCTTAGATCACCAAGATTTTCAGTAAAATAGTCTAGATGGCTGTGAAGGTACTGAAGCTTAATACTCATGTTGCATCCAAGCTGCTGGAAGTGTATCAGCAACTGTTCAGCGTGCTGAATGTAGCCGTCAGACTTCCTATTGCTCAAAAAATCCCTTACTACCCAAACAAACTCTTCCTATGCACATTTCTCGACAGCTTTGTATGGTTAATGAAATGTTTATCATCTATCAGTTTCCTCATTTGTGGGCCATCGAAAATACCGCCTTTGATTTTCTCACTACTCAATTTTGGAAACACTTTTACAATGTATTTGAAACATTCGCCATCTTTGTTAAAAGCTTTTACAAACAATTTTATCAAT